>PVIU01006240.1:0-104175 GCA_004026605.1 Ondatra zibethicus | reverse complement strand
CCTCCACAGACTGGAAAATTTATAAATGATAGAAATTATTCTACAGAGTTCCAGACGTATACAAGTCCATGTGCCTGCTGAAGGCTGTTCTCGGCTGCCAACATGGAGGCTCACCGCTATGCTTTCATAGGGCAGAAGTGGGGGAAGGGAAAGGGGGTAGGGTTTGAACTCTTTTATAAGGTCACTAGCCCCATTCTCATAGTCCATTGTATGTTGCTAAAAACAAAATACCCGAGGCTATGTGTTTTACAAAGAAAAGAAGTTTGCTTAACTCCCAGTTTTGAAGGACTCAAGAGCACAGTATCTGGTGAGACCGCATGGCGGGCAGCATCACATGACCCAGATGCACGCAGAAGGGGCAGGTGGCGTGTGGTTAGATGGGAAGCAGGAGAGGAGAGATCACGCTTGCTCTTTTGTAACAAGGTGGGAACTAAGCCACCCTCAGCGAATCCAATCACTTTGAGAGATCCATGATATGCCTTCGTGAGAGTGGAGCCCCCAGGACCTGATCACTTCCCACAAGGCACTGCTCTTAAAATCCTGCCACCTCCACACTACCTCACGTGATTCCAGCACACGAGCCCCACTCCCTGGCACTCTTCCTGTGTGTCCTTGTACTTCCTACAGGCTTCACCTCTTAATACTATAGCACAAGTAGTACATTTCCAACACATGGATTCGAGGGGCACATTCAGAACAAAGCAGATGTGAATATGGGTGACGTATGTAACTTCTAGACTGGACACTCCCTGACCATTCTCCTGCCCGCTGGGATGAGAACTTGGGGCTGAACCATGCCGGACCACGAAGATGAGGATAACATCACAGGCCTGTGGAGGTGCAAGCCGAGCAATCCAGGGCCTGATGGTCAATATTTCTGCTCCCAGGTTCTCATGCCAGAGGAACAAATCTCCATCTTGGTCAAATTGCTTCTCTGCTTGCTCTCCAGTTACAGCTGCCAAAGTCTATTGCATAACGAATTTAGAATGCAGTCAGCACTCTGTAGCCACGAGCTCTTCATGGGTGGGTCGACCCAACGTGGATTAAAAATAGTCAAGAAAAAAAGTATCTGTACTGAGCACTCTCAGAGTTTTCTCAGTATTATTGCCTCAAACAATTGATGAAGCATGTATTTACCTAGCATTTACATTGTGTTAGCCATTATAGTAATCAGGAGATAGCTTAAAAACGTTTAGGAGGATGTGGTGGGAGCATGCAAACACTATGCCACTTTTTGGAAGGGACTAGAGCATCTTCCAATGTTGATATCTACAAGGGACAGGGAACCAATCCCCTGTGGCTACTGAGGACCACTGTGCCTGTAACAGTCTCTCTCATTGTCCATGACATTTGGTGTCCTAGTCAGACAGAACAGGCCCAGATGTTGCAGGCCGGAAGGTAATGACCTCTGTTTGACAGAAGGACTTAGTGGAACTGTCATTGGCGACAGGGAATGGGCAGGAAGCTCACTTGTTCTTTGGGCCTGTAACTCTAGAAGCATTTGGGAATTGGTGAGTAATCCTCATCACTTCTTGCTGATTTCAACAAATTCCTTTTTTTATAAAAAAAAAAATGAGCTCAGGTTCGAACTGGCTAGTTCTCAAGCCAAGAAGGAAGTAAATGTAGCTCTGCTAAGAAAGCTCACCTGCTGATGGCCAGATAGCTAAACTGTGTTAATCCCAATGGCACACTGAGTCTGGTACATTGGAGCCTTGGAGACTGTGGAAGCCGAACGCTTCCAGATCCTGGATGGAAGGCAGTGTTCTAGGCTGACTCCACACAGCCAGACTGGGTAGGAACCATGGCCCTGGGCCTTTCTCAGGCTTTCCCAGTTAGGAATTCTCCACCACACAATGGAACAGTAGCCAAGATCAGATTAAGGGTGTTCCCTTTTCACCCAGGCCTATTGTCTCAGATGGCCTGGAGATAGTGGCCATTAAGCCCAGAGAGGACCTGGGAGATGCCTGGGCAGATCATAGAGGGAAAAGTACAGCCAGAGTTGTCTGGCCCACAAACTCTGTGGAGACAAGACCTCTGGCTGGAGTTATCTGAACATGGAACTGGCTAGAAGCAATATCCAGAAACCTGGGTAGGCTTGCTTTTCAGCACCTGCTGTAGATTTGGCGACTCTACCTGGAGGGTAGAGTCACAGGCTGAGGAGGACAGTGGACAGGGGAGTTACTTCCAGAAAACAGAAGGACAAGGAGTCCTTCTAGCTTCCAACCAGCTTGGTTTGGTTAATTGCTACCGACTGGGATGTCCGCGGATCTCCCATTGTTTTGTTTTCCGAGTAAGGGTTGGTTTCAATTGTGGCCTGTGGTTCCACCACACACTGTTCCCTCCTTGCATGCTGGAGGAGTGTGGGTGAGGACAGACGCCTTGCTATTAGTGTGCTGGTCTCCAGGCCACAGGTGGCTACAACCAGACGTGACTGTGGGGTTGGGCGCAGAATCATTTGGTTCTTGAAGTGGCTTCCCTTGGCAGGCAGCATTTGTGTTTTGTGCGTGAAAGGATAGATATTGAGAGCTGAAGAGGCCATTGTGACAGATTGTTAATTTGCCTAAAGCACGCGTCTATCCGAGTAAAGCTGCAGTTCCCAGACACCTTTACAGCTGTAGTCATTGGCTACAAGTTATGGCTAATAGATTATGTAGAGAGCTTCCCCCCTCCCAAGTTCTAGATCATACCTTGGATTCACTCGCCCTTCTCTCTGTCCAATCCTGATGGTGAGAAGGTAGACATGTTGGAGAGCCAGGCTGGACCATGCTCAGGAGTGCAAACCCCAAAGGAGGTTGGAGCCAAGAGTCAGAGAAAGGGGCTTGGAAGCCAACAGGGGTGTGAGGCTGAGCAAGCACACCAGCTAGGATGCTAGTGAGAGAAAGAGAGCAGCCTCGCTGAAAGCACGTGGTGCAGCAGCTGAGTCTCCCACCTGACGAATACAGACAGACCATAATTATTGCGCTACAGTTAATAACCTCAGTAGTGGAGGTATCCATGCGCTGCGGGAGTGCGGGGAGGAGCGGTGGCACCAATCGGAGCCATTTGGAGAGTCTTCCAGGAGGTGATGGGATTTGAAATGAGTCTTGAAGGGTGGGGGACTTTTGCAGGTGCATGAATGAGAAGGGGAAGAGCAGGCTTGACCGTGGACAGCCTGGACAAAACACTCAAAGTGATGGAAGCACCTGGGAAGTGGGGCCTGCGAGGAAGATGGAGCCAAGTGTGAGGGATCTTGGATGACACCGGTGGGAACTGCTGAGGGTTGAACTAGAAAGTAGTTGCCCTCTCTCTCTCTCTCTCTCTCTCTCTGTGCGTGTGTGTGTGTGTGTGTGTGTGTGTGTGTGTGTGTGTGTGTGTGAAGTCTGGAAACACTGTATAAGAAGGTCTAGGGTGGAGGGAAGATGGCTGTAACTTCTGATTTTCCCATAGAAACAGTATCATAATAGAGGACTACGTTCCTGACTTTGTGCCTGCCACACAAACTCTTCAAGAGCCAAGCACAAAATCAAACTTATGTAGATAGCCATTAGAATGCCCCAATCTGAACACACAAATTTTCTAAGTAGTTCCTGAACAACCAAATAAGGCTCCAAAGAAACTAACTAAAAATACGGATATATAATTACAATGTCCTTATTCTCATAGTCCTGTTAAAAATGATCACTTCAAAAGCAGGCCCTATACAGTTTTTAAGGATTGTGTATGTGTGAGTATGTATACACACACACATGTGTCATGCTATCTTAGTTAGGGTTTCTATTGCTGTGAAGAGACACCATGACCATGGCAACTCTTATAAAGGAAAACGTTAAATTGTGGTGGCTGGCTTACAGTTCAGAGGTTTAGTCCATTATCATCTAGGTGCAACACGGTGGCCTGCAGGTAGACATGGTGCTGGAGTAGTAGCTGAGAGTCCTATATCTTGACTGGAGGGCAACAGGAAGTGGTCGTTCTCACTGGGTGTGGCTTAAACATATATGAGACCTCAAAACCCTCCTCCACAGTGACACACTTCCTCCAACAAGACCACACCTCCTAATAGTGCCACTCCCTTTGGGGGCCATTTTCTTTTAAGCCATCATGCATGCAGAAGCCAGAAGAGAGTGTAAGATTGCCTCTCTCTCGGGGTACAGTCGGTCGTGAGCGGCAGGACAAGCATGCTGAAAACCGAACTCAGAGCCTCTAGAAGAGCAGCAAATGCTCTTATCCATTGAGCCATGTCTCCAGCTCCTGAACAATGCATTCCTAAGGCATAAAATCTTATCAGTTTTGAAATATTTATACACTCTTAAAACTATCACTACAGGGCTGGAGAGATTGCTCAGTGGTTAAGAGCACTGGCTACTCTTCCAGAGGATCCAGGCTTGATTCCCAGCTAACATAGAAGCTAACAACTGTCTGTAACTCTAGTTCTGGGGTGGTCCAATACCCTCTTCAGGCTTCTGTGCAGAAACTTGGTACACAGATGTATGTATGCAACCGAAACACCCACCAAAAGTACAATAATAAAAAGAAAAAAATCACTACAACAGGAATTTGACCCATTTTTCATGCTCTGTATTTTTCTTCTTGAAGGTTCCTTCAGGAAATAGCTGATCTTCTTTAGTCCACATTTTTAAATAATTTTATATAAGTAGAGTCATGCAATATATACTCTTTTTGTCAGATTTCTCTCTCTTAACGTGGCTGTTCTGAAAGGCACCCATGTGGAAGTACTTGTTAATAGTTAATGCCTTTTGCCCTCTGAGTGACGTTCCCATATATACATAAAAGACCAATTATTCCCTCCCCTGCCGTTGGATGTCTGACCTGTTTCCAGCTTTAGGGTCCTGCAGATAAGGCTACCATGAGTGTTTGTGAATAAGACTTGTGCAAACACATACTTCTTACTTCCCTGAGTAAACACCTAGGAATAGAAGGGCCGGGTTACATAGTGTGTGTAGATTTAACTTTTAAAGAATGTGCCTAATGTTCTCTGAAGTGGCCAGAGGTTGTAATTCTCGTTCACTGTGTTCCTGTGCAGTTCCTCCAGGTCTTCATCAGCACTTGGGATGGTAAGTTTTTAATTTAGCTGCTATGTAACAGCGATATCTCAAAGCTTTTGTCCAGTCTTCATTATTTTTCCTCTTAGCAAATTTTAGTGTTTAATATATTCTGTATAGAATTCTATTACCACAGGCATGATTTTTGAAAACACTTTCTTCCAGTGTGTGGTTCTTTTCATTCTTTGAACGGTGTCTGTTAAGAACAAAATATTTTAATTTTCCTAAAGCCCAGTCCATCAGTTCACTCTTTTACACACTGTGCTCTTGGTGGCATATTTAATTTTGCCAACCCCACAGCAACAGAAATTTTCTTCTGGATATTTCATAGTTTTGTATTTGCTCTTAGGTCCCGAGTCCATGCTGTGTTCTCCTGACATTTGGTCCATGGAACAGTTCTTTTTTTACTTTGGGAATGTGGTTGTTCTAGTACTATTTATTGAAAAAGACTTCTGGGGCTGGCGAGATGGCTCAGCAGTTAAGAGTACATAATGCTTTTGCCAATGGCTTGAGTTCAATTCCCAGCACCAAACTAGAGAGTTCCCAACAGCCTGTAATCCTACTTTAGGAGATTCGGCACCCCCTTCTGGCCTCTACAGGCACTGCATGCATATGTACGAACCCACATTCACACAGCCCACACAATTAAAAATAATAAAAAAAATACTAGCAGTAGTGGTGCACGCCTTTAATCCCAGCACTCAGGAGGCAGAGGCAGGCAGCTCTCTGAGTTTAAGACCAGCATGATCTACAAAGTGAGTTCCAGAACAGCCAGGGTTACACAGAGAAACTTTGTCTCAAAATAAATAAGTAAATAGACAGGTAGACAGACAGACAGACAGACAGACAGACAGACAGACAGATAGAATGAGGCCTGAGCAAGATAGCTCAGGGGTTAAGAGCACTTGCTGTTCTTGCAGGGGACCCAGGTTCAGTTCCCAACACCCCCACATAGTGGCTCACAACAGTTCCAGGGAATCCAGCATCCTCTTCAGGTCTCTGCTGGCAAGGTATGGTACATACATGGTGCACAACATCATGCAGGCAAAACACTTCTACACATAAAAGGAAATAAATAAATATAAATTATTTAAAATAAATTGTGAAGAGTGTGCTTTCCTTACTTAACTGCCTGTGCCTTATTGAAAGTCAGTTGCCCTTAGGAGTGTGGTCTGCTGCTGGGCCCTCAGTCCTGGCCCACGGGTCTCTGTGTGGAATGTGGTCTGCGGCTGGACCACGGATCTTTGTGTCTGTTTTTATGCTAACACCACACTCTTTGTCACTATAGCTTTATAATGCATCTTGAAATTTGTCTTTGTCTTCCAGGCTTATTCTTCTTCGAAAGTTTTCTGGCACCTTCTGATTCCTTTGCACTCACTTGTAAATGTCAGAATCACTTTTTCATTACCCTTTTTAAGTTTTTAAATTTTGTAAATAGAAACATAAAGAAGCAACTAGAAATAGTCACAATAATCTTGCCAATAATCCCTGAAATAATTTTGGGTGTTAATTCCCAGACTTTTTATATCCTAAACATATACTTTATTGAATGCACAAGTCATATAATTTATATACAGTAAAATTCACCATTTTTAAGTGCTCAGTTCAGTAAGTGTGGTCCATACAGAGGTAACTACCATCACAATCAAGATATAAGTGTTTCGGTCACCCTGACAGATTCCTTGGCAGTCGTTCCTCTCTTCCTACACACGTCTCCATGGTCAACTGATTTCTGTACCCATAATTTCACATTTTCCCAGAATAACTCTAAATATGCCCTCTTTTGTGTCTGGCTTCTCCCCAATGCTGTATTCCTTTTGAGAGCCACCAAAGTTTTATATGTGAGTAGTTTGTTCTTTTTTATTGCTCCATAGCTACCACCATTTGGATGTTAAATGAATTTAATTCCACAGGTCTGTGGGCTAACAACCTGATCCCCAGACGGCACCGTTGGGAAGTGGTGGAGCTCTTAGGAGATAGAGCTTAGCGGGGGTTCTGTAGACTCTGGGGGTGTGCTCCTGAGGGATTGTGGTCCCTTGGTCCTTCTTCCTCGTCTTCTTCCTTTTTGGCCATGAGGTGAGCTGTTTGTTCCAACACACACTCTCCACTCTTGCCATCCAGTTTGTCCACCAGTGACCCAGAGCAATGCATAGGTTTAATCTCAGATCTTTTCTCTTCATAAGTTAACTATGTCTGTTACTTCATTACAATGTGGGTCAACTAACACTTTGCCTGTGCACTCAGTAGGAAATGGACAGTTGGGTTGTGTCTCTTGTCTGAGGCCCTTCTGGGTGAAGCTGCTATAAATCTTCACATATTACATTTGTGTGCACATGTATTTTATTTCCTTTTGTAAATATTTAGAAGAAGAATTGCTAAATCATGTGATAGGTGGATTTTTGGAAGAAACTGCTCAATTTCCCCCCTAGGCAACTATACCCTTTGGTATTCCCACTGATGATATATAATAGTCTCAGCTACTTCACATCTTTTTTAGCATCTGGCAAGATTGCTTTTTAAATTGTAGCCAGTATCACCGGAACATAGTGTGTTGTCTTGTATTTTCTTTTGTGTTTCCCTAGTAACTAATGAGAGTGATCATATTTTATGTGTTTGGGGCCCTTATCTATATACCTTCTTTGGTGAGATGTCCAAATTTTGTGCCCATTTTTAAGATGCATATCTTTTCACTATTGAGTTGTGAGAGTACTTTACTTAAATATTCTGGGAAGCATTGCCTTAAGTGCTTTACAAATAACAGCTAAATCAATCTTACTCAAACCCCTATGCTGTAGGCACTATGGTTTCCCTCATTTTACAAAAAGGGAACTGCAGTACAAGAAGGTTAAGTGCTAACCCAGGTCTCCTGTATTAGCAAGTGAAGGAGCAGGGCTGGTGGGACGGCTCAACAGATAAAGGTAATTACTGCCAAGCCTCATCACCTGACTTTGATCCCCAGAACCCACGTGCTAAAAGAAAAGAACCCACTCCTGAAAATTGTCATTTGACCTCCAATGTGTGTGCACATGCACACAAGCAAACACAAAATAAGCAAATAAATGTCATTTTAAAAATTCAAGAAAGAAAGTGGATGCCCACAATTGTTGTAGGAGACTACTCCTTCGTCTCCCAGCCGTCCAGACCCGAATAATCACACAAAACTATATTAATTACAACACCGTTTGGTCTATTAGCTCAGCTTCTTATTAAGCAACTCTTACATCTTAAATTAACCCATTTCTATTAATCTATGTATCACCGTGAGGCTGTGGCTTACCAGTAAGTTTCTGGGATGTCTTTCTCCTTCAGTAGCTACATGGCATCTCCCTGACTCAGCCTACCCTCTCTCTAAACCTCTGTTCAGATTTCCTGCCTGGCTTTATTCTGCCGTGCCATAGGCCAAAGCAGCTTCTTAATTAATCAATGGTAAGAAAACATATTCACAGCATACATAGGGGAACCAATCCCACATCACACAATGATCCCCAGACATCCTGGCTCGATTGCTGGCCCCGTTTTTCCGTGTGTATGTGTGTGTGTGTGTGTGTGTGTGTGTGTCTGTCTGTCTGTCTGTCTGTCTGTCTGTCTGCCTTTCTGTTTCCCACCTCAACCTTGCAGGGGTCCATGTATTAATTACTTGTCAGTGTGGCCATAACACTTGGCAGAAGCAACTTAAAGGGAGAAAACATCAGGAGCTGGAGACCAAGTGCTCCTTAGGAGCCAGAAGGGGACATTTCATACTGAAGCCCTAACTGTCCACAGAGAAGAGGACCAATGTGATGGAACAGGAGCCTTTAAATGTTGTTTCGAAGGGATTTTCATGTGAAATTTTGAAGTGACACTGGAGTGGCCTTTGAGCTGCCATTTGTTGTCCCTTTGAGAAAATGGAACAGGGATGTCATTCTCTTTAGGGTGCTAAGCTCTGAAGTTAGGACTCAGGTCCCCAAATATGAGCCTATGTCATTATGATTCATAATGGGATGGATTTTATGGGCCGTCATAAGAAAAGCTCAGTAAGCAGCAATCTCTGCGATCAGGGAATCGCTGTAATTTAGACAGTCTCTTAGTAATTAAGGAAGCAACACCAGGTTCAGGAACCAAGAGTGGGTTGGTGTGAGGGATGCTGAGCTGCTGTTAGATGTTCTTATAATGAACAGAGTAGTGCGTGAACCACACAAAGAATCCTAAGGGAGCACCTGGATGGAGGCCACGGCTGTCTTTGGCCTTGACTGGCGACAGTTTCACAAGAATATATTCCTGAGTCTGAATTCACGTGTGGTAGAACATTGATCTCAAAGCATAGCAGCCCTTACTGTCTTTATCAGAGTGGTTGTGACCACCCACAGGGACCCTCAACAAGAGTAGCTGTGACCATCCATAGGGGCCCTCAACAAGACTATCTGTTGATACTCCTTGGTAGGAAGAGTAGGATGGGAAGGGTCATCAGACATTCACCAGAGATTTCAGCCTCTCCCTTCTGCACCCGCCACCTTCTGGCCACATGTAGGTCTCATAGACAAGTGTAGAGCAATGGTTCTTAACCTTCCTAATGCTGTGACCCTTTAATACAGTGCCTCATGTTGTGATGACCCCCTAATCATAAAATTATTTCATTGCTACTTCATAACTATAATTTTGCTAGTTATGAATTACAATGTAAAAATCTTATGTTTTCCCATAGTCTTAGGTGATCCCTTTGAAAGGGTCATTCCACCCCCAAAGGATGGTGACCCACAAGTTGAGAACCACTGGTACAGGGAGGTAGGCTAACTGTAGGATGACGTCACCTGTGCAGCAACTAACGGGAAGTTGTCATCTGTGCTGGGTTGGGACTTCTCAGTGATTCAGGTATTTGGAGTCACCCATGGTCCTGTAAGTATGCTAAATGAAATTATTGATTCATTAAGCTAGACTTGAACAGGTTTGTCCCTCTGTTCTATCACTGATGCCCTAACTAGGATGAGGGTATGTTTGTCTACATTATCCCAGGAAAAAAGTAACATCATTTTGAACTTATTTGGTGAATAAACAGACTGGTAATATTGGCTGTGCTGTTGTCATCCGGTGGCCACCGGCAAACACAGTCTTAGATGATCTTGCTGTCTTGCTCTGAGCTGGTAAGGATGGTGGATTGATTACAGAATACTGTGACTAAATGCCTGATAAGATGCAATTTAAAGGAGGAAGGGGTTATTCTGGTCCATGGTGCAGTGATGCAGTCCACCACAGCATGAAGTCCCAGCAGCAGGAACCTGAGGCAACCGGTCGCATTAAATCCGCAACCAGGAGACTGAACACCAGGACCCTGCTCGCTTTCCGCTCTTCACGTGGCCCAGGACCTTTGCCCATGGGACGGTGATGTCCACATTTAGGGTTGGTCCTCCTACCTGTTAATGTAGAAAATCTTTTACAGTCATGCCCAGAGCTTTGCCTCCAGGGTTTTTCTAGATCCTGTCAACGGGACAATTGATATTAACCATGAAGCAGATGCTGGAGAAGGGAAAATGGATTTTCTTCCGGGAGTGTGGTCGGCTGAACGTGCCCCAGGGGACAGTCCCACCTCTGCTGTAGGAAATCCTACAGCCAGTAGCCTTTAAGTTACTTGGGCGTGGCCTCATGTACTATAAATGCTGATGTAAAAAAAAAATCACGTATGTGCGCGTCCGGCCTCTCTTCCTGCTGTGTGATTGGGTTGCCGTTCCCTGTTCGAGCAGAGGACTGTGATCTGTGAGTCTACCCCTAAATAAATAATCCTTTATTATACTCAATTCTGAGCTAATGTGGGATTTCTTTTTAGCTTCCATCTTCACACCTCCAAGCCCAGGAGACTGGCACCAGCTGTATTCAACTAGTTGTGAGTTATACATACACGAAATGAGCGTGAAAGTGAGAGCACAGAACATGGTGGGCTTGTGAGCCCAGGGGCAGTGGAAAGGCGTAGATATGAGATGTATATACACATATGAAACTGTCAAATAATAATAATTTAATTTTAAAATATATTAACAGTCATCAGAGGCAACTCCAACATGCCTGATAACTGCTAACGTTTCTTCTACTGAGTCTCAAACTGGACCCCGAAACTACCCCTAGGGACCCATCAATCTGGCACACATAGCAGGATGGCTGAAGGCAACCTGCAGTTGAAGGTGAAAAAAAAAATCTCCGACTAAACCAGTTTATAGGAGAATGACCTGGACATGGTGGTGTGCACTGAGGCAGGGGGATCACAAGTTCAAAGCCTACACGATGAGCCTCGGCATCACAAACACACAAAGGAGGCACTTTTATTATCTCTTGAACAGATGGATCAGAAGTAGGAGGCAGTAGCTGGGTAGACTCACCTTCTCAGGCACCACATATTATTCTTAAAAGGAACACTTTTCCGTTTGTGACTGAACACATAACTTTTCCAAAATCTTTCCTTGAGCACAGTACAGTAGTTGGAAAGTCTGGTCCAGTGCGACTTGAGTCAGGAATCCAGTGACTATCACTAAGAGACCTCAGGGGACAGAAGAACACCATTGCTCCATCCATTTAATCAGAATGCTTATATTTCATCCTCACTGACCAACGACACAGTTAGCCAGTGAGCATCTATTTTCCTAATGTCAAAGTCTATTCTTACAGAACAATTGGAAAATTTGAGTTTTTATATTTTTAACAAACTAATTTAAAATTATTTTAAATCTTTATTGGAAAATTTCACAAGCCTTTTATCTTACCTGTGCGTGTGTTGGGGGGATTAAACCATTCATTTTCAATTTTTAATTTTAAGTTCTTCTCCCACTTGTATTTTATGTGTATGGATATCTTGCCTGCATGTGTGTTTGCACTGTATGTGTGCAGTGCTCCCAGAGGCCAGAAAAGGGCCTCCTAAGTGATCCTGGGATTACAGGCAGCTGCCATGCTTGCCTGGCATTGACATGGATGCTGGGGATCCTTGCACTTGCACAGGAAGTACTAAGCCATCTCCCCAGATCCCTGTACAGAATTAGCAAGGGAGGTTGGTGACCAAAGCACCAAAGTCTGAATCCCTCACAGCAAGTCACCATGTGACCAAAGCACTTCCGAATCCCTGTTTTCAAGTTGCTCTTACACTTGCTTATGGTTTTTCGAGGGTTTTTTTTTTTTGAGTTTTTTTGTTTGTTTGTTATTGGGGGGGTTCAAAAAAGGATTTCTCTGTGTAACAGCCCTGGCTGTCCTAGAACTCACGCTTTAGGCGAGACTAACCTCAAACTCAGATGATCTGCCTGCCTCTGCCTCCCTGGTGCTGGGATTAAAGGCGTGCACCACCACTACCTGGCACACTCACTTATGTTTAATGAAAATCAGTTACTCCCTCATTTACTATTCAAACAGCACAGTGACTTGACCACATAGACTGTTCTGTCTGAAACGCCCACTGAAGTCACACACTACTAACGGCTTCTTGTCTTAGAAGAGATTCATGAATTTAGAACCTGTTTACTTTCTGCTCACGAGAAACACACACCCCGTCAGTAGTAAGTAGACGGTCTATTGCCTCAAAGAGCTTCCCGTTAGGCCCTGCTTGCCTTTAGAAATAGCCTCTTTATGGCGTCATTTTGAGAAAACCCGATCACACTGGCACACAATCTGGAGTGCTTACCCAGCATGTGGATGAGGCCGGTGTCCCCTGACCATGAGTCACAGTAGGAGGTGCCAGACACCCTCACATCAAAGAGCTAGCCCTCCATCCCAGAACTCCCAGAGAACCTTCTAGAGCTGAGGACAGTCTGATACTGGTACTGAAGAAGAAAGGAGTCTCAATCTACTTATTTAAATACTAAGTTTTGGACTTCAAGAGAGTGACAATATTGTCATGCTTCAGGCAAAGGTCCTATTAGATATTTCCTGATGAAGATGAAGATGGAGGATCCCACTTCAGATGATTGACAGGATTCCAGCAGGAGGCAGAGACCAGAGGCCAGAAGAAGCTAATTATGGGAGCAGCCAACCCAGACTCTCAGGACCATGTGGGCAGTGGGGGGAACACTCCTCAACCCCATCCACCCTCTCTCTAACAGGTTGACTGTGACTCACCAGCAGTACGTGTATACTTGCTTGCACACATGTCTGCTTGCTCACTCACACAATCTGAATTTCCTCTGTAAGACCTACGGTCCCAATTCCTAAAACTTTCCTTCCAAGGAGGCTTGATGACCAGCTCTGTGCCTCCTGGCCCACATGAGGGGAGGTACCTGTTTGAGTATATGTGCTTGCACGTGCTCAGAGACACATACCTGCCTACGCTTGGTCATAGGTGTTCACACGTGCTCAGAGACACATACCTGCTTATGCTTGGCCATAGGTGTTCACATGTTCTCAGAGACACATACCTGCTTATGCTTAACCATAGGTGTTCACGTGTGCTCAGAGACACATACCTGCTTATGCTTGGTCATAGGTGCTCACACGTGCTTAAGAGACACATACCTGCCTACGCTGGTCAGACTCACTCTTGACTATACACCCCAGTCACAATCAGCAATCCCCAGGGACAGTTGTTCCTCCAGCACAGGAAGGCAGCCCATAGGTCTCCTTCAGGGGATGTGAAAGAGCCGGGGTCCCCTAGGCTGAATGCCTTTCCAAGGCTGATGTCTACCACAGTCAGAGCTGCACACACAGCTGCTGCAGGACACAGGCTTGCATTGTGCCTTTCAGGTCCAGGGGGACAATGAGTGCCTGTTTCCTCCTGGGAGCGCGACACCATCCTTCTCCCTGCCACACTGCCTGGCAGCCTGAGCCCAGGAGCCCAGTGCCCTGTTTCAGAGAATTAGGGAGAGTCCCCAGTGCTGTGTTCTGCACAGGAAGTCCTAGAGGAGCCCTGCTCTCCCAGGGACCTCCAGGGAAACTGGTGGTTTCATCTATTCTTTGGATGATGGCAGAAAACCAAGATTTGAATGTGTCTGGTCCCTTGGAGATCAAGTCAAGCTGAGGCCTAAAGCAGAAGTCTTACTGGAGGGTCCACAGGGCCCACAGGAAGGTCTCTGCTAACTGAGCTACCATGCCTCTGAGCTGTCCCTGCCTCACGTGACACAGGCCCCATACTATGCCCGGGAAGATAGTCTCATAGACTCATTCATCAAGACACGGCGCCACTCTGTGGGTGTGCGTGTGGGGACTACGCCTGAAGATCGTTTGATCTCATCAGTTGTCCCATGGACAGAGTCATCATTGTGGTGATGTCCTCCACTTCTACTTTGATGTCTTCTGTTGCCATTCAATACCACCCTGGGCTTGGGATTTATTAACTCAATTGGTAGAGTCACTGCCTAGCAGACACGAAGAGTTCCATCCCCCCCACTCTATGAAACCAGGCATGATGGTGCATACCTATAATCCCAGCACTAGGGCTGTGGAGGTAGGAGGATCAGAAGTTCAAGGCCATCCTTAGACTATACAACCTAGGCTACTTGAGATTCCATCTCAAAACAAAACTGGAAACAAACCCACAGCAACTCCTCCCCCACCACTCACACCCCTGCAGTAGGTAAGAGGCCACCCATGCCTTCAGGCTCTTGGTCACTATTGATAAGATGTTCTGGGCATATGGGGACCAGACTTCTCTAATCTTCCTCTCTAGAACACCTTTTCACAAATCTATGTTCCAGGCAAACTCAATTTTCTTGCTTTCCTCCATATATACTGCTCGTCTATCTTCTTTGTTTTTTAAATAATTCACATGCAAAGTAATTCACATGTAAAATAATAGCATTTATTGAGATAAGAGCACCAGAAAAAAATAAAACCAGCTTTTTTTTTAGATGTATTATCATTGCATTGCTGTTATTCAGTTTGTCTGAACTTTGAAATTCATTTTATGAGTATGGGTGTTTTGTCTGCACATATGTCTGTGCACCGTTTATGTGCCTGGTGCTTGCAGAGGTCAGAAGAGGGAGCTGAATCCCATGGTACTGGTGTTACAAACCATTGTGAGCCACCATGTGAGTAATGGGAGTTGAACCTGCTCTTCACCACTCAGCCATCTTTCCAGTCCCTTGTCTGAATTTAACTGATAATCCCGTATTTTTGTTTGCTAAATCTGGCAACTTTAATTTAGCACCTGCCTTCAGCTATGCTCTGGATACAGGGGATGACAGGGCCTGTTCTTGGGGTGCTCCCAGTAATAAAGAGCACCCTACCTTAAGGAAGGGTGGGGCTCATAGAGGGGAATTTCTGAATGCCAAGACACTTAGATAAGGGGACACCAACTTGCCTTGGGGCATCAGAAATGGCTTCTGTGATGAAGTTAACTTACTTGAATTAAGTAAAGGGATGTAGGGACAGTTTGTTTCAAACAAATAACCAGGACAAACCCCACTCCCACCCCACCCCCAGCACTGGGATGGAGGAGATACGACGACGCTATCATGGGCCTGACTGCAGGAAGATGTCTGCAGGGTGGGGTCTGTGGTACAGGACCACAGACATTGGAGGAGCTGCATAGGGATCAGCATGTGAGATTAGACAGATAAAGAAAGGAGGCAGCGACTGTGGGTGGCTGACACACAGAAGGACCATCCGTGCCAGGTCGAGGGTTCGTCATCAGCAGAGGCAGACGTCACCCTCTCTGCGCTGAGACGGCCTTGCACTCCTTTCCCATTAGACGACCCCCAGGTGCGACCCAGCGCCACCGTGCTACAGCTTCGAGGCTTCGAGGCTTTGACGTGAGGAAAGACACAGGCCTGTGTGTGTCACATGTGAGGAATCCCCATGAGAGAATGCATACGTGTACCCTTGGGGCTGTGTGAAGCAACTGGGTGCTTGAAGGCACCACCTTTGTTCTTGTCCCGTTTGGTTTCAATTTATAATACCAGGGCAGCAAAGAGTGCAACAGACTTGGGCGTCATTGTTCAAAATATTCAAGGTCAAAACCCAGCTCTATCACTTATTAGCTGAAGAGCCTCCACTGAGTCCCTTAGCCTCTCTGAGCTTTGGCTTCTCTGTGTAAAATGAAGACCGTTCACTCCCCTCACCCTAAATAAACAAGCCAGTAAGTCAGTTGTGCTAGTGCCGTTTGCAGAGTCCCGATTAGGGTAAAATGAGATGATGCACATATGAAATAATAGGCTCCGGGCCTCAGGAGCGGCTTGTTTTTCTCTCCTCCAAATACCACACCTGTCATTCATTTAGCATAACAATAGCAGGAGCCTTCATGTGATGCGAACCGGCCAGTTAAGGTTTTCTAACCTGCTCCTAATTAAGAGAGGGAGGTAGAACTCTTTCTCTGCCCTCACGTGTTTTTCCCATAATCTCATTATTTGTTCTAAACTTAGAGGCATGCAGATTTGCTCTCCACTGCTGGATAAAATAAAAAGAAATACACACTCTTGGGCATAGCCAGGTATAGGCTTCATTAAGTTTCTACCGATGTTAGTAACTGTTGAAGGTGGCTTGCCTGGTTCTGAGTTAAGAAGGTCTCCATAGGGACCAGAGAGGTGGCTCGGGTGTTGAACCCACACACAGGCCTTGCAGAGGACTCTAATTCAGTTACCAACACCCACAGCCATTGGCTCAGAACTGATCTCCGTGGAGCTGGGGCTCAGCTCCATAAGGACCCATTGCCTCTGGCCTCCAGGGCCGTATCTGCTCTCATGCGTGCACAGACATACCCATGATTTAAAATAAGAAAAACGAACCTAAACAGCAAGCAACACTGAGCATTCCCAGGAACTGTATGCGGGGTGCCTGGGTAGTCACCAGCCTCCACAGCTCTTGCTGGACCCAGGAGTCTGCTCAGTTGGTCTCTAGAAGGACCTTTAGTCCTAGCATTGCCACTTCCTCCTGCCTCTGCCTGACACGCCTGGGAGGCAACTGAATGCTGGGCTCCTTAAAAACTCATCTGTCGAAGCCTCAGTCCCCAGAGTGTCTGCATGGAGATGGGGCCTGGTGTACCTAGAAAGAGAAGGGCCGCCGTGTGAACACACTGTGAGAAGGCCACTGGCTGCAAGCCAGGAGGAGGGCCCTCGTTAGACATACTGAAATCAGCTGGCACCGTGGTCGTGGGCTTCCCAAGGTTCCAGAACTGTGAGAAATAGCTGTCCGATGCTGAAGCCACCTGGAGTGTGGGATTTTGTGATGGAACCTGAGCTGACTAAGACCTCTCTCTTTCTCCAGTCCCTTGTCTGCCAAGAGCATCCTTGGCAGTTCCCACCCACTCGACTCCCATGGACAAGGCTTGCGTTCACTCCTTGGCTACCTTCTAATCAGTGTTTCTTTCCAGACCAGCCCCTTCCCTCTTAGCGAGCATGTGCTCATCGCTGAATGGACTTCTTTACTCCCTTACTAGGGAGCAGCAGAGTCAACAAGTCAACATTTTCGAGGAATTTCTCACCCCCTAACACGATCTTCCTAGCTTTTTGTAAAAAGCACAAGTGTCATTTAAATGGCACAGGCGGTTGCCGTCTGAGGTGATGGCTAGCTTATTCTGGATGCTTGGTCCTTATGGTAGGGTGTGGGTGTCAAAATGATGCCTTCCCGTTGTAGGTTGGTCTCCCTCAAATTTCATTTCCTTATACTCTTTCTTCTCCCTAGAACTGCCCTTTGCTCCGCACCCAGGAACCCACCCTAGCCTTCACTGCAGCTTGGGGCCAGCCCACTCACCTCACCCATCAGGGCCACTAGCCTAGGAGTGTCAGCTCTGCCATCACCAATAGTGACTCACTCGGGGAGTGCTAGGGGTCACTGTGTGGGGCTCTGTGTTCAATGCCTGACTGCCTGGTCTTTCCCCCATGAGCAGTCTCAACCCCCATTTTTACTGACTGTGGCTTTCATAGACAAATTTGTCACATAGAATCAGCAGGTAGGAAAGGGAGCTGAGAGTCATAGTGGGACTGGTGATCACATCATCCCCTTCAGTCCCCACCCCTGGACCAGACTTGAGTGCCCTACCTGACTGTCTACTTTACAGCTCTCTTTTCCCCTGTCTGACCCACCATGTGTCCTGCTAGATACGGAGATTCAGAGCTCTCCATGCTCACGTCCATTCCCCTAGAAGACCAGCAACTTGGAGCTCCGCCAACCTCCACATATACTTCGACCTGCACATGGTGGGTTCATGGCAACATCTAGATGAGGAAGTGAACCTTTTTTTTTTAACTAAGCTGTAGTTAAGCTGGCGAAAAGAATGTCCATGGCTGTATTCTTACCTCTGCATCATGACATAGTACAAGATGGCATGGGCCTCTTCCCCCTATGATAGGATGCTGCTGGATGTCCTAACCTAGCTAAGCCACTGAGTACCCTTGACTCCTAGCGTCTCCCTCCTTTTCCCTCTGAAGACCGTAGCCCTGGCAGCATCTCTCCTTCCCATGAGAAGGATGGGATAACAGCATCTGCACGAACTTGGGGTGTGTTTTTCTCTTGCCTTGTCAGAACAGTAGCTCCTATCTGGCTGGTGATGGGCTGTGAGCCAGACCTAACAATGAAGGCCTTGTGAGCTTGCCCAGGGGTGTGCTGGGAGCTCACAATTTAGCACACACACACACAACCCTTCCTGGTGCCACCTTCTTATCTCCTGTCACAGAGTCTTTGCCAGTACTGGGGCTGTAACTCAACCCCCCTGTAATTGCATGTCCCAGATAGAGCATTCCTGGGCTTGGGCCATGATTAAACATTGGCTTTAGGAACTGAAGCCTTCACCGCCAACTGCAGGTGCTCCAGCTGGGGAGGTGCTAGCTGGGTGTCAACCCCCCCCCCGTTTTCCTCCCCCTGATTTTGGAGTCACACAGAAGACCTCAAGAGCAGCACAAGGCGTACCCTTGTGCACATACCCCATGGTGCCTCTGTGCACTGGCCCTAAAGCTGCCCCAGCTAGTCCCCGGTCCTCCTGTAAGCCCACTGTCAACTAGACCTGGTGGCACTTGTGATGTTCTGCAGAAGCATGGGTCATCTCCTATCAGCTGTCACTTTGCCTCCAGCACTGAGATCCACTCAGGCCTGGGAGCCAAGCCCAGGGCACCACAAGGGAGTGAGGGCCACAGGGGCTATGGTACTCAAACTGCTGGACGCACCCTCAACATGATGCAGACACCAAGACTCCTTAATAAGGGGTTGGTTCTGTTGCAAACCAGCCCCCAAGGTAAAAGGCTTAAGGTTTGGGAACCTTACACTCCAGGGTCAACCCCTTGTCCACAGTACACAGTAGAGCAGGGTCTATGTCCCCCAAGCCCAGTGTCCCACCTCAGGGACTTGCAGGCCTCAGCCCTTAGACATAGACAGAGTTATGCTGGGGTAAATAGGGAGACCCTGAAGCCACATTGTAGTAACTCAATTCAACTCTTTAGCTGATATTCCATTTCAGCACCCATTCAGGCCCTTATGCCGAAAGTGTCATAGGCTCAGTTACATACGGAGAGTCCCTAAGCCAGGTAAAGTATAGAAGCAACAGATGGAGTCAGCCAGGCCTGCAGGCACCTGCAGCTTCCTGGAAGGCACAGCCTCCAAACCTGGCCACTCCACTGGGTGCTGGATGGAACACGCTGGGCCTCTGCTTGGGTGGAGCTCCTGGAGCCAGACTGTTCGGGTTCAAACCCTGGTCCTGCACTGATCAGCTGGAGCAATTTGGCAAGCCCTTCCCTTAATGCTCATCTGTGAAATGGGTGAAATAAAAGCCCACTCTCACCGGGGTTTGAAGACGACCGTAGGAGAGAATGGAATGGTGCCGGCCTCATAGATTTGGAGAAGATGCTGCAGAGGTGGCTGGCAGCTCTGCTGGCTGTCAGGACAGTATGCAAGAAAGAGTTGTACTATTACAACAATAGAGGGCTCACAGACAGGTGTGCCACTCCCGTATCCAGAAATGCTTTCCCTTCCCATCATCATGGTCTTTCCCAGCCCCCAGGAGCTCTAAGTTCCTGGGCAAATACTCATTTTGTGTGTTTCTAGTTTCCTGTACCAGAGTGACTTATTCTGTCTTAGATCAGTCCTGTTAGAACCCAAGTTAAATGTGCTCAGTGGCAAAGTCCCCAAAGGCATGCTTAGCTCCGCAGGAAGGCCCCTCTTTGGAGCCTCTAGTGCAGGTCAGGGGTCCCCAGTCATGGCATGGACAATGGAGGGTATCACAGATAGTGAGTATCCGTGTGTCTGTCTTACCTCAGGGCTTCTGGAAACAGTAAGACATACGCTGCTTCTCACACTGCTTCTGGGAGCCAGGAATTTGGGGGCAGCTTAGCTTGCTCCCACTCTGGGTCCATCATGAGCACGCAGTTAGTATTTCAGTTGTGGCTTGGTCATCTGATGGTTGGTGTGTGCCAAAGGAGCCATCTCTAATACAGCACATCACTTGCTTGTGATTTGTGCCGCATTGATAGGAGCACATGGAACCTTCCAGAAGAATGCTTGAGTTTAGTTAAGACGTGGTTGCCGGCTTCCTCCAGAACAGGGTTCTCAACCTGTGAGTCACACAACCCTCTGGGGAGGGGTCAAACAACTCTTTCTCAGGGGTGGCCTAAGAACATCAGAAAACACAGATATTTATATTTATATTACGATTCACAACAGTAGCAAATTTACAGTTATGAAGTAGCAATGAAAATAATTTTCTGTTTGGGGTCATCACAACATGAGGAACTGTATTAAAGAGCCACAGTATTAGGGAGGTTGGGAACCAGTGCTCTAGAGTTATTAATAGCGATCTGAGGAAGGACTCACAGTATCTTACTATGACCTTGATCTGGAAGTTACATATGGCCATTTTCATGACATCTGGCTATGTAAACAAGGCAAATTTATTTGGTGTTGGAGGGACTCACACTGGGTTATGAATATTGGTAGGCAGGGATCATTGAGGGAAATTTTAGATCCTGCTAACACATCAGGAAAAGATACTGAAGAGACGCAGTTTCACTTCTGGGAGGTGGTAACCTGAGTGAGCTGCTGGACAGGGGCATATGGAAAAGAGCATGTCACCCTAAAAGCATACTTGTGGATTTGACACCTTCTCACGTGGCCCTATGTGGTCCTTACTACACATGCTGGGCCCGCTGCTGGACAGAAATACATTTGCAATTAATTATGTAGATTTATGTTTGATTTATGTTTGATGGGGACACGAGGCAGCATTATCAGCCAGGCTATGGGTCAAAATGTGGAGAAAGCTTTATCATTGTGGGTTCCATTGGAGAGAAATAAAGGGGACCTTGATGGATAGTGGCTTCCATGCTAGATTCAAAAAGAAAAGAGTGCTCTCAAGGGGCAGAGGGTGGGGAGCCCCACAAGGCAGTGGTTCCATCCACCCACCCATTCATCCACTCAGTCATTTTCCAGTAGTCAAGTGCTTATTGGATGCCAGATTGTACAGGCATGCAGAGAACTGAACGCAAAATGTATGACCTTTGTGGTTTGTGTGTTGGGGCCACACTGTGAATGTTCAGTGTGAAGCCCACCTCCTTGTTCTTTGAGGAAAGATAGATCTTTGCAGGCAGAGTGGGAGTACCATGGAGAAGGGGAGCGCAGGAAGAGCTCTCTACCAGGTGGAGCTGTTGGCACCAATCACAGCATGTTAGATTTGGGTGGTGACTGGGAGCCATGCAATGTCTCAGTGAGGAAGCTGGGGCGGGGCCATCTTGGCTCCCGTGTTCCCCTCTTGGAGCCTGCTAACACATCAGGAATATTTCAGTTCTGAGGGATGGTGACCCGAGTGAGCTGTTGGGCAGCGGGTATGGAGAAGGGCATCGACCTGGATTTGGCCCCTTCCTAGATGGTCTTAGGTAGTTCTGCCTATGCATGCTGGTCCCACTGCTGACCAGAAATATATTTGAGATTAAGTATGTAGAATTATGTTTGATGGCATCATGCCCCCTCTCCTCACACACACATACCTGGTCTTAGAGTACTTGGAACATGGCTCCATCTTAACTTCTGGATATTTGATATGGTGCCATCCCGTTGTGCCATCAGGAGAGGGACAATACCAAACTCTTAGACTGTGGAAACCGTGTAATCAATCCTCTTCTCTCTAACATCATCTGGAAGGGACTTCCTCATGGAGAATGGCTTCCCTCACTTCTGCTCTTCCCAAGGGCATTGCCTTCCAAACCCTAGAGCTCCTTTCCCAAGCCCAGCATCCAGGCTCTACTTCCTCAGGGATATGCATTTCAAATAATGACCAGGATGTGATGATTTCTTTGCCTGACAGAACCCCCGCCGCCTCAGAGTCCCCAGGTCAGGGAAGGTATTTGGCGCTTAAACAATCATCTTGTCATGAGAGCCATGAGAAGTGACAGGTGAATTCTAGGCCTCACTTGATGAAAATAATCACTGGGTTGATTAATTTATTTTGTGCTCGGGTCCACTTGACACAACTACACCTCTAGTAAGTGTATAAAAGGCCGTCTGAAAGATAGGTGTGATTGCAAGAGAGTAAGCATGGGAAGGTGACAGGAAACCCTTGGGATATCACAGAAAAGAGAGTGAGGCTGGAGAGTGCTGGCAGTGGGAAAGTAGGGACTCGGAGACTAGGGTAATGGGGTCAGAACAAGGAAGGAAGGGTCGGTGTGTTTGAGCTCACAGCGTGAAGGTTCAGTCTACCATCGTGGAGAAGGCATGGTGACAGGAAAGCAAGGCAGCTGGTTACATCCCATCCACAGTCTGGAAGCTGAAAGAGACAAATGCCATACTCAGTTAGGCTTCTTCTTTGTATTCCATCTGGTAACCCAACCCAGGGGTGGTCCTTCCCACCTTAATTAATCCCATCTAGAAATTCCTCATACCCAGAGGTCTGTCTTCTGGGTGATTCTAAATCTTTCAAGTTGACAGACAATATTAAGCACCAAAGAGGCTATACCAGGAAGAATAGGGGTTGACGACTCCCAGGTTTGACTCACAGGGATTTATCCTACAGGGGAAATGGAGGCAGTACCTAATTGAAGCTAAGAGGGAAACCAAGCATTCAGTTGTGGAAAACCTAGGTTTTTAGACTTTCAAGAGGCTATTCCAACATCATCATCCCTTCCTTTTTACAAACAGACCCTTACTTTTCCTTCAGGGATCTGTCCATCCCCCAACTGCAGAACTTCCTGACTGTACTGGCAAAGCAAGACAGACTCATGACAGATAATTGAAGCCTTACTCTTGGACATGAAGATTCGTCTTCATGATGCAAAGGACCCCCTGCGAGATACTAAAGCAGAGAGTTGCATCCATCTCCCAGTGTATGAGCTATAAGGAAAGGGAAGCCTTGCGTTGTCCAAAGCATTTTTTCTTTGACACAAAATGAGGCATCCAGAGAATGAGGCCAACAGAGGGAAGCAGCCACGGGAGTTATGAAAGATCAAGTTCAGAGAGACTAAGACTAAGAGAGATGATGAGAACAAACATAGATCCATCCATGTCTTAAGCTCTAAGGTAAAAAGCAATCATTTTACCTCCCCACAGCTAGATTTAATACTCACACATCTGAGCGGAAGAGACAACTAACATGGCATCCAAGAGGAGATGTCAAAGGCAGATACAGAAGTGGCAATGAGGAGGAGGAGGTAGACAAATGGAGCAATGGCTGGAGGAAACTGAAGCACTCTTCCCCCAGCTACCAGGACTATTGTCAGTTCCCGACTCAAGCGTTCAACAGAAGTGACCTTACCCAAAGTCATCCCCAGGGAGGGGGAAAAAGGAGCTGAGTGAGGCCCGATTCTCAGAACTGGTGGAATAAGGAGCCTACTGCCTTTCCATCCTCGGAGATGAAGGCTTCACCAGCACCTCCAGAGGTTGGCTTCTATTTCAACTGTGTCACAATCCAGCTTCTCCTTTAGCCCTGTGAATGCTGATTCTGAGATCATTCCCCAGTAGAGTGCCTATCTACGACTCTCTTTCCCTCCTCCTGTTCCCCTTAACCACCTCTGAGTCCATCTTCTAAGAAAGCCCACTTCTAACAGAAGCTTTCCATTTAAACTTGGTGGAAATAACAATTGAGAAGAGTTAAAAATAGTAAAGAAGGCACAGAAATCTGGAGTCTTTTAATACTGCAGAACTGCTGGATAGGTCCTAGATACCAACTTAAATGATAGAAAAACAAACTCCTATACTGTGAAAGCCAGTAAGGTTTGAGATAAGTTGTGACAGCGATCTAAATTACATTCTCATTAACAGAACATAGTATTTAGAAGTCTAACATTGAGGAGAGGCAAATTTTAAGATTTTACAATGTGGAGGCCTGCATGGGGCAGTGGACAAATCTTTCAGATGAGAAAACTAGTAACATGATTTCATAACATCTGGTGATCTGTAATGCCTCCAAAAGCAGTCCCATCCCTATCGAGCTCCCAGCTCTAGTGGGGGACTAGGAAAGGTCATCAGAAAAAGTCCAAATGTGGACAGATGTTGGCAGCCTCCCACACTAAGCAATGCCTAGCAAGACAAGCTCTGGACAGACGCAGCAGTTTGCAGAGGAGAAAGGCAGCTTTGCTGATGGACCCCTCACTGTGCCCACGGCCCAAGCCTAAGAGAATGTACAGCTGTAGTATATCAAGAAAACCAACCACTTCTGCACTCCAAACTGAAGCTATAATATCAAGGGTTTCTGAAGAAGCAGCTGTACCCCAAGATAAGGCTGTGGCCCTAAGATGTATTCTTATCAGTTCCTCTTAAGAATTCCCCAGCAGGGTGTATAGTTTGGCAATAGAGCATTTGCCTACAGTTTGATCTTCAGTGCTTTGGATAATACTGATAGTGATGATGGTAATGATGATGACGATAACGATGATGACGATAATTAAAACTCACTAATAGGCAGCAGGAGTCTACCCAGCAGCCAAAATCAGATGAAGGAGGCTATCTTCTAACTAATAGAACAGAAAAAGCACTAAATCAAGTGACGGTGATGGACATAGCACATAGAGTACAAGATGGCCAAGCTAGCAATAGTGTTCTTACGTGTGACCTTAAACTTCTAAACTATGTCAGGAACAGATTTGTTTATTTGTTTTTACCAAACTATTTATTCATGGAACAAACTGTTTGGAAGCAGACAGACTAGACTTTTAAAATTTAATTCTGAATTATGATCAGATGTGTTGATTCATCTTACCACCTTTTAACACATACAGCACCGTGGTTGGGATGTCCACAGAGCTGTGTGTGCTTCACTTCTGTCTGGCGTCAAGCAGAGCACTTCATCACTGTAGAAGGAAACCCCATGCCCACTACAGGCACTCCCCATCTCCTTCCAGACCCTAGGAGCCACTAATCAACTGTCTCTGTGGCTTTGCCTGTTTGGGGATTTTGCATTGTCTCAGTGACTTTGCTATTTGGGGATTCATATCATCTCTATTGCTTTGCCTTTTTGAGGATGTCGTATCAATGGAATCATACATGTGACCTTTCATGCCTGGCTTCTTTCACTTACCATAATGTTTTCAAGTTTAATCCATGTCATATCATGTATTTCATGCCTTTTTACTGACTAATCTTCTGTGAATACGTGTGTATATGCATACATAAACATTTCATCTGTTTATCAGCTGATACGTGTTTGAGGTTTCCTACTTCAGGCTATTATAAATAATTTTGTTATGAATATTTTCCTCTCTTCTGGGCAGAAACCTAATGGTAGAATTCCAGGGTTAGAAGGTAATCCCATGTTTAACTTACTCAAGAACTGCCAAATCATCTTCCATAGCGACTGCAACATATTATGTTACCATAACCACCAACAGTGAGTAAAGGTTCCCATTTCTGTCACCCTCTCCCATACGTGTCATGACCTGTTTCCTGGCCCCAACTTTAAAAACGTTATTCTAGTGGTGTGCAGTGGTGTGTTATTGTGGTGACAGTGGGCATGTTTCCCTGTGCTCATTGTTCATGCCTGTCAAACCTTTTATACATATTTTTAAAAGAATAAGTGGTCCTCCTCTTCCTCCTCCTTTCCTCTGCCTCTGCCTAGAATTGAGCCCAAGGTCTGCCACGTAGTAGCTAAATGCTAGCTATTGAGCTATATCCCCAGCCCTTTTTTATATTGAAACAGGGTCTCATTAAGCCACCCAGGCTGGCCTTTAGCCTACTTAGTAGCTCAAGGAAGTCTTGCATTTGTGATCGCCCTTCCTCAGCCTCCCAGATGCTGGTGGGGCAGGCTTGTCGTTTGTCTTCTCTGGAGGAAGATCGTTTTTGTTTGTTTGTTTGTTTGTTTATAATTTTGTTCTGTGTTTGTTCATTTGCATTTTCTAACCCAGGCTAACTTGGAACTCAGTCTGGCCTCATACAATGATTCTTCTGCCCCAGCTTCCCAACTGAGCTTACAGGCATGCGCCACCATGTCTTGCTACTTTATTGTTCTTTATATACCCATATGCACTTTTCTTAGATATGGAATCTGCAAATATTTTCTCCAACCACGTAGGTCGTCTTTTCACTATTTTGGTGGTATTTTTGAAGTACAAAGTTGTGTTACTTTGATGAAACCAATTTGCCTGGGTTTAGATTGTACTTTGGTGTCAAATCTAAGAACTAAATATTTGATTCTCAGCCATAGTTTTATCTCTGACACTCAGAGATATGTTCCATTTTTTTAGATGTGTTTATTTTTACATGTATGAGTGTTTTGTGTCCATATATTATGTGCACCGCATCCATTCCTGGTGGCTGAGGAAGTCAAAAGAGGGACTTGGATCCTCCTTGAATTGGAGCTATGGATGGTCGTGAGGTTACCAGCACCTCATAACCTTTACCTCAGTTACCATATAGGTGCTGGGAGATGAAACCAGGTCCTCTACAAGAGCAACGAGTGCTTTTCACTGCGAAGCCATCTCTCCAGCCCCTTTGTTGATTTTGTATGTGATACAGAGGTCCTGTTACATTCTTTGAATAGGATTACTATGTTGTCCCAGCACTGTTTATTGAAAATTCTTCTTTCCCACACTGAATTTTATTGGCTCCTTTTTTGAAAATCAGTTGCCCATGTATCTCATCATCTCTTTTGGATTCTCAATGCTTGCACATTACTCTACATGTCCATGTTGATGCCCTTACTACGCTGACATCGTCACAGCTTTGTAATACAATTGAAATAGCAAAGTGTGAGTCTTTCTACTTAGTTCTCTCTCAAGAGTGTTTCGTCTTGTTTGCTTGTTGCCATTCAGGTCTCATAATGCAATATGAATGTTAGGATCAGCTTTCAAACTTTTGGGAAGAGAGAGGCATCTGAGTTTTAAAGGGGCTTGCGCTGGAGGCTGCAGATCATCTCCAGGTGTACTGCCATTTAACATTGTTGAGTCTTTCAGTGCATGAACACAGGGCAGCCTTTTGCTTAGGCTTCTTTCGTCTCTTTTAACAATGGTTTATAATTATTCAGTGTGCAAATCTTCAAGTTCTTTTGTTAAATTTATTCCAATTTTGTTATTTTCAATATGGTTCTAAGTGTAATTTGTTTTTTAAATTTAATTTTTGTATTGTTGTACTTTTTGAGGAAAATTAGTTGGCAAAATGTCTGAAGCCTGAACTACACAACTCTCGGATTGCCCAATTCCCGGGGCGAGCCTTGTGCTGGCTAACCTGCACTAGAAGGAAGAAGGCTGTGACATCTGAACTCTCACCACTGGGGAAGGCATCCTCTACAGTGGCTTCTTCCCATGAGGCCCTGGTGAACAGCAGACTAATAGAGACCTCCCAGAAGGCAGATCCAGGGTCCACAGAGAAGAATGGATAAAGGAAGATTTCCCAGTAGCCTGGTCTAAGACACTTAGCCTTGCAGGAGGCGGGAACCCTTGCAATTCTTGCCAGTGGGAGCCACTAATTGTTATGTATTTCCCATTCTTCTTTTCCAAGTAGAACCTTTAATTGTGGTTATCCCGTTTCATACCCTATTGTATATTGCACATGGGTGGTTGACCGGAGGAGGCAGGCACGTAGACAACCTGCCTTTTGATTAAATACCACTGGACCAATATCTGAAGTTCATGTAACGATCATACAGTCACCAGGAGGGTCTAAGCTTTGAGCTGGTTGTAGTAATTATTGGATTAAAAACCCCGTGGGCTTTGAACTTGGGAAAGGATTAGCATATTTTATGTGAAGGAGGAGAATGTATGTTCATTTGGGCAGAGAGCACCAGCTTCGGTATTCATTCTCATCTTCCTTGTTAGTAATGGACTATTTAACTGGACTTATTGGTAGTCCGATGATGTGTCTTAACTTCTCTCACAGTTAGAGATGTGTTAAGGCCAACTGTGAGTGGACATGGTGATACGCAACTTCAGGCAGGCTCTGCAGAAATAGATGTTTCTTCTTCCTCCACGTCCATCTCCTTCTGGCCGATGACTGAAGTGCTGGCAGTGCCTGGAACAGCTTCTTCTGGGAGTTAAGGGTGGCAAAGCAACACAGAAGAAGGAGTTGCTATGTGGAACCTTGCGTTGCCCGCCTATGCCTTGCCTGCCAGAGTCAACCTCATTTGGTACACTGACTTATGGGTCCTTTTGTTGTGTTGGGTTAACTTCAATTAATCCTCCTTAATAGGGCTTTGTCTTTAAGATGAGAGCAAACAGACTGTTTGTATTTGGTGAAAATGGCTCAGCAAAGAGAAAGAACCTGATGGAGAATGAGAACACGGGAACCAGGACATGAACAGAGCCCTTGAGGCGATGAGAAGGGATGGGACCCAGAGAATAGTAAATAGAATTTTTCTTCGCCTGAAGAAACTGGGATGTTTCATCCATTTGACAAGAAGGATGAGAGATATCAACAAGGATGCTGGGGGACTGTGGATTCCTTGGCAGAATGAAAAGGGATGCCTGGTATCTCTATAAGAGAACAATGTAACATGTATTTCTTCAGCTCGACATTGGCTCTCGGACACACTCGTGAATCTGTGCACGATATACTTTTATTTAGTTGGTTTTAAAGAAAACATCTGTGTATTTTATGTTACCTGCCTTTAGCATCAATAAAAGGCCTCATTCTCTGTGCAGTCAGTTAAGATTCGCCTTTTTGTTTAGCTGTGTATAGCTATCTTGGTTATTTTCTATTACTGTGATAAGACACCACAACCGAGGCAACTTATAAAAGAGTTGAATTGGTGCTTAGAGCTTCAGAGGGTTACAGTTGGCCACTGTCATGGCTGGGAGCATGGCAAAAGACAGGCATGGCACTGGAGCAGGAACTGAGAGCTTGCATCCTGATCCAGAAGCACGAGGAAGAGAGAGCTAACTGGGAACACATGGGCTTTCTGAAACCTCAAATCCAGGGACACACCTCCTCCAACAAGACTGTACATACTAACCTTTCCTCAAATGGTTCTACCAACTGGAGGCCAAGTATTCAAACATATGAGCTTAGGCGAACTATTCTCATTTAAACCACCGAAATGGCTAAGGCTTATCCATTGTTTTGTGTCGTTGTAGCTCATTTGCTTAATCTATAACATGACATTAGACTGTGTGAGTATACCACAGCGTATTCATTCATAACCCATGCAAGCTTAGCTGGGAACAAAAAGAGAAGTAAACGCTGGAGGAAGAATATCAACAGAGATGTGGACTGGAGAGTGTCATGAATCCAGACAAGTGTTGCAAGAGCCCTGGGGCCACTGAGAGGAAAGGCTTAGAAGTGATGGGTGCTCAGAGGGAGGGGAAATCTAGTTTCACAAGTATTTGAGGCGATAGTGACCATAAAGTCTACAGTGATACTCGTGGCCAGAATGCCTAGAGACGAAGGTGAAGAAAGCCAGCGGCCAGAGTATGAATACAAGTCATTCCATTTGTCTAGAAGACTAGCACAAGGGTTGAGAAAAGGAGGAAGCGGCTGAAGCTGGAGTCTTAAGTAAGTGAAGCAGCACGGCATGTCTGAGAGATTGGTAGGAGCAAAGAGAAAAGAGGGGCGGGGTAAAGCTGGAAGCAGGGGCGGGGCAAAGCAGGAAGCAGTGGGTGCCAATGGCACAAGCTGAGGTGAGACAGGATGGGAGTAGTAGGCAGGAGATGGCCCAGGAGAATATTGACACGATTCTACCTTTCCTTCTGGAGGAGAAGAGAATGAGGGAATTGGCGCCTCTGGAGAGGGCTGCAGGGAAGCGGTGGCTCCAGGTCTATGGGAAGAAAAGAGGGAGGAGCCCAGAAAAGGAGACAGGCAACCCAACCATTCTCCGCTGAGGTGGGAGGGGAGAGAGCCTGGGACTCGGGAAGGTCACTCTTGGCGCTGTGTCGGAAAAGTTGCACGCTTCTCACAGTGGCATAGCTGCAAAAGGGTTAAGGCTCACCAGCCCTGACGTCCTTCGGATTTGATGAGAAGGGCAACCAAAAACTCATAGCTCCTTCCTGGGTCCACAAATGTTGTCAGAAAAGGACACTCTGGAGATTTGTTTTCTAAAGTTACCTCCTGTTCTACCATCTTCTTCTAGTCACGGTCAGAGGGAACAGGCGCCATCCTGGCCCTGAAAGTCTCTATCTAAGGAAAGATATTTGGAAGAAGAGAAAGAGACGAAGCCAGTCACTTAAAAACCAAGAAGAGCATCAAGAGAGGCCTGGGCCTGTCTGCCATTGTTCTTTTAACACAATTGGTACAGAAAGGAGAAAGCCTATGCCAGGCCCAGCCTGTTTTTCTGTAGTCTAAAGCAATGTTTGCTTCTGAGTTTTCCCAGTTGGCTCAACTCAATTATGTTTCTTCAATTAAGAAAGGGCAGGGTGTGTGTGTGTGTGTGTGTGTGTGTGTGTGTGTGTGTGTCGTTAGACAGAGCCATGCAATAATTTTCTGTGGCTGATCTATAAGAACACACTGCCTCTCCCACATCCCAAGGACCCAGGACCTACTAAGCTGGTGCCCTCACAACCTCTGACCCTTTTGTTTCCTCCCTGAGGCACTTGGGCTATAGGAGGGCTGGGTGGGAGTGCTGGCATGGTTCTTTACACAGTGGAAGGATGAGAAGAGGCCAGTAGTAATGTCTCCAGAGGCTTCCTTTGTATAAATCTGGGTAATTGAATGCCTCTGATTCCCCAACTCATGAGAAGAGGGGGGCTATCTACTGGGTTACCCTTACATGACAAAGGGAACAGCTCCTATTTGCAAGGGAGGCAGGGGCAGTGATTTGTATTTTACTATGACTTCACCATTCACAGGTCACCCGCTAAGGACAGGGCCATGGTCTCCACTCTGAAGGGGCTCCTGCACTGAGCCAGACTCTCGTCAAGTCAAGTCACATGTAGAACACTGGCATATACCCGAGCTGGCTAGTTTTTTGTCAACTTGATATAAGCTAGGGTCATCTTGGGGAAGGGAGAACTGACCTATAGGCAAGTTTGTGGGGCATTGTCTTGATGGATCACTTGGTGTTGGAGAGCCCAGTCCACTGTGGATGGTGCCATCCCCTTGGCAGGTTATATAAGACAGCAGGTTGAGCAAACCTTAGAGAGCAAGCCAGTAAGCAGCACTCCTCTGCTTCTGTTCTTGTCTTCAGGTTCCTACTGAATTCCTGCTCTGACTTCCCTTCATGATAGACTGTAAGCTATAAGATAAAACAAATGCTTTCCTCCCCAAATTGCTTTTTGGTGTTTATCACAGCAACAGAAGCAAAAGAAAGCAGTAGCCAGCGAGCTAGGAAAGGTGGGGAAGAATTCCATTATTAATCTTGCCTCACTCTCAGCAAAGAGCTGACCACAAGCAGGCCCTTTTCTGGGACAGAAGTAACTATGGCAGAAAACAAATCCTGTCCTGTGAAAAAGGCTGGGTTCGGGGCTCAAAACTACCTATCTAAAAGAAAGGTCTCCAGATTTACTGCTTAGGTTACAGAGGTCACTGATAGAACAAAGATCCAAAATAAGAGACTCCAACAAGATGAATTATTCTTTTAAAAAGTATATTTATTCTTTCTGAGTGGTGGTGGCACACCCTTTAATCCCAGCATCCAGGAGGCAGAGGCAGGTGGATCTCTATGAGTTCAAGGCCAGCCTGATCTACAAAATGAGTTCCAGGACAGCCAGGAGTACTACACAGAGAAACCCTATCTTGAAAAAACAAAATATATACATACTATATACATATTGTATTGGTATTTTACCTACATGTATATATGTGCACTACATGTATGCTTCATGCCCAGGGAGGCCAGACGAGAGCATCTGGAGTTATAGATGGCAGTAAACCAAAAGGTGGGTGCTGAAATCCAAACCCCAATCCTCCATAAGAGTAGCAAATGCTCTTAACCACTGAGCCATCTTTCCAGCTCAAAACAGATTGTTTTTCCTCTGTGTAACAGTCCAGGAATGAATAGTCTGGGGCCAAAATAGAACCCAGGACTCAGCTGATTCTAACTGTCTCACCACAGTACCACCCCTTTGGCTGTGTCCTCACATATAGGACCTCACATAGGCTTGCAGCCTGTTCTGAGTGGGAGAAGGAGAGCCAAGAGAGACTGAATCCCTCCTTTTAAAGGCACACATTGCTTTGCTCACACCCTATGGATTAGAACTTTTAGACCCAGGGATATCCTTAGCTGCAAGGGAGTCTGGGAAATGTAGGAGTTTTGTTTTTGGTTTTCCCCAAGAAGCCATGTATCCAGAAGAAACTTTTGTTAAAATGTCTTAAGTATATGTATGTGTGGGTGTCTGTGTGTGAGTATGTACACGTGAACGCGGGTACCCAGGGAGGTCAGATATGTCAGATCCCTTTGGAGCTGGAGCTACAGGTGGTACCAGCCACCTAATATGATTGCTAAGAACCAAACTCTGGTCCTCTATGAGAGAATATGTGCTCTTAACCACTGAGCCATCTCTCCATCTCTGATCTATCAGAGAAAAGGTAACATTGCTATGAAGGTCAGCTAGCAGCTGTGCCACAGGAGACCCAAGAACCCCAGCAGGAAGGTTCTTGTATGTGCCTACCTGCAACCCTACCCAGTGACTATGAGTGGGACAAAGGGCAGAATCTGGGAAAATTACAGCAAGACATCTCCATGGCCACAGTGACTGGCCTAGATCTGGGCACATGTTTGAAGGGAACCCCATCAGAAGTCCTTAAAAACTTTCTAACCAAGCCTGGTAACAAATGATACCATTTCCTTTCTAGCCATAAAGCCACGAGACCATGGCTCTACATTGACTGATGTAATTTTCTCTCGAGGTTGGGTGAGGTGCACAGCCCATCTGCAGAAGAAAAGGTGAAGTCAGCCCCTAAGAGCTGTGAGGAGAAGATGCAGAAGCTGGCCTGGCCATCAACCTGGCCTCAGCCTCCCTCTGACCTTCTCCATCCTTGTCCCACTTGAGCAATTTCTCAAGACCCTTTCCTCTCAAGCTGATTCAAGTTGAGTTTTGGCCATTTACCCACAGTCTTGCCTTAGTACTGAAAGTGGTATTTTACCCGCGGAGGAATGAATGAATTGGTGGGTAGGGAACATAGCTGGCACTGAACACAGGAGAAAAAGCATGTGGTTTCTCCTAGCGACTCTTCCTGCTGCCGATTGTCCACATGGCATCTTCAAGTTACTGCAGAACACCTTGCAGGGCGGACTGCTGGGCCTCTCTGCCTTCTCCCAGGCAGCCCTGTTTCCTGCCAGTCAACCCCACCCTCAGGCTTGCTCCAGCAAGCCCAGCTGTGAGGAGGGGGCGAGTAGGGGCAACCACCAACAAGAGCTGCATTCTGGGCTGCTGGCAACTGTTATCAGCTAAGCTGGGGCTCTGACTCACCTGCCTCTTTGGGCAGCCCGTGGGTGTGGGTGGTGTTTGATTTGCCTCTAGGCCTCCCTTTGCCAGGACCTGTGAGTGGAGGTGGACTCTCCCTCAACAAAGGCCCATTGTTCTCTTCCCCTCTGCTATCGGGGCTCTTTCCAGGACTTCCCTGAGCTGGCTTTTGTCTCTCATCCTCCTCTCTGGCCCCCATCCCTCTGGCTTCTTCCCATGCTCCCCTCACCAGCAGCCAGGGATGGTGGCTGGTAAAGACAGGAGATACCCAAGGGGTGGGCACCTCCTGTGCAGACAGAGAAAACATCTGAACCCACGACCTTTGGGCTCCCAGCTTCCTTGAAGCCTCCCCTCCACCTGTAGCAGACAGCAGCCAAGCAGCCATGGGCTTGTGGTATCACGTGTTGGCTAGCCTTGGGACTATCAGGGAGGTGCGGTCCTTACCGCAATCTCTTTTCTCTTCGTGGGGGATTGTTTTTATTGTAAACCATGATCGGTGTGGCTCAGTTAATTCCTTCTTGAGCCATCTTTTAAACTCCAGTTCCAGCTCTACAGACTTGCTTTGCTGTACTATTTTTCTAAGTCTGCCTTGCTGTCTCAGGGAGCCTTTGCCAGTGTGTACTGTCTAGCTGACTGAGGTGAAGCCAAGGCTGCCCCCTTCTCCAGCAAAGAGCAAGCCAAGAGTCAGAAAAATAAAAAGAATAATTCCAGTTTCTTAAGTTGTTGAAAAGCACTTTAAAGTCCCCTCCGAAAGCCCCGCCTGTCATTCCATAGTCCTGAGAAGAAGCGAGCTTCCCTCGAGGCACCAGCCTCAAAAACAAGCAGAATTTTCTAGACCCACATCATTTTTCCAGTCCTACAGACTGGGCCTTGCAATGGAGGTTGTTTTCTCTTTTCTTATGTAGATATGAGGCAGACTAGTTTGGCGATGGCTCAAACAGACATTTAGAGCCCCTGGCCTGAAAAATGGAGACCTAATCATATACTGAGAATGCTTTTCTTTTGCATGTGTGTGTGTTTAAATTTCTGAGATCCGGCACTGGCATCATGTAGTCCCTAGCCTTGAACTCACTGCATCACCCAGGATGACCTTGAAGTTTTGATCCTGTTGCTTCCAGCTGAATGCCAGGTAAGCAGCACTAGCCACACTCGGTTTCATGCAGTGCTGGGATTCAAATGAGGGCTTTGTGCATACATACCAGGCAAGCACTCTATCAATTGCGACTCACTAGCCTGCGTGCTTGCTCCAACAGCTCCTTGCCTGGAATGCCAACCACTTTCCAAAAAGAATTTTAAAGGGGGACTGGAGAGATGGCCCAGTGGTTAAGAGCACTGTCTGCTCTTCCAGAGGTCCTGGGTTCAATTCCCAGCAACCACATGGTGACTCACAGTCATCTATAATAGGATCTGATGTCTTTTTCTGGCTTGCAGGTAGAGTACTCATCTATAAAGTATAAATAAATAATTAAAAATAAAAAAGGATTTTAAATCACAGCAGGATTTACAGGCATTCTAAAGAGAGCTAGTGAAACAGGGAAGTCAAAGTGATGCTGAGGGCACACAGAGCAAGGAGAAAAGACACCAGGGGACTGAGAAGAGCAGAGGGATGGCAAGACAGGTCTGCTCACAGCCATGAACACCCTCTCCATGCGAGCAGAGGCCCCGCGGAAACACAGCTGCGCTGTGGGAAGCCAGGCGGCCGATAACGCCATATCCCACCAAACCAATATTTGCTTTCTGTTGGTTCCAATTCTAACCTGGAGGAAATGATTTCTGCCTGCAGAAATGAGGGAGTAGACAGAGAGAGGACACCCCATTGACACCACTTCATCTCCTCTGTGAAGCTGAGCTGTGACCCCAGCTTGCTCCCCCAACTACACAAACAAAAACTCTTTAGAGGCTGCCCAAGCCCCTTAGAGATCAGCTGTCGCTGTCCTAACTGCTCATTTCTTGCAGTGAGGTTATCTGGCCCATGGCAAAGTTCCAAGCACGATTTTCTCCATCATCTTACATTGCCAGTGGTTCAGAATGCCTCATAGAGATGGCTTCAGCCTGACATTAGGCACTGAGTATTCTCTCTTATTTAGTCACCCCACCACAAAATGTCCAGTCCTCCTGGAGAAAGTGAGGCTGAGAACAGCAGCTATGCTTGGGGTTGCCACTGGTAGATTCACCATTGAGCTAGCATCAGAATTTCAGTTCATCTGTCTTATTCCAGGACCCCAGCTTTCACTCCTCTTGAACACACGTGAGGAGATGGGAGCAGGATCTGCAAGAGGACATGTCATGTGACCAGCACAACAGGATCTATGTAACAAGTCAAGCCAGAGACCCTGTGGCAACGGGGAGAGTGGCTGGGTCCCGAGTAGCACTGGAAAACGGCGCAAAAGGGGTGTAAGGGAATAAGAGGCACCAGTACAGGTCCCCCTGTATGCTCAAGGTGAAGCCTTGTCGTCTTAGACTGAGAGGTGCTGCCAGACGGGGGCCCCTTCTCTGTGTCAGGCACACTAGCAGGGGCCCCTGCTCAGGCAAGGTGGTTCTAAGTCTGGAAGAAGCCTTTTTATGAGCACTCTCTCCTTCTGCACTGGAGTGGAAGCTGCAGAAAGTCACACGCGTGGGCCAGGCGGAAGCAGCCGAATGGAGCCTGGGATCTGGCCATCCCTCTTCTCTCCTCTTCCTCCCTTCAAACTCCAGCTGAGCTCAGGGTAGCGTCAACAGTCTGGAGGCAGTTCCTGGCTCCACCAGCAGAGGTCTCCAGAGCAGAGGGCTAGAGGACTTGGGGGCAGGGCAGCTCTCTACCCTTTCCACAGGTGTCCACATGCATGGGTGGTCTTTACTCATGCATAGGTGTGTCTGTGCTTGTGTGTATCCTTGCGAGTGGGTACAAAATGAATGTATCTGTGTTCGTGGGCGTGAATCTACAAACAAGACCATGATTGCTGGTCTGTGTTGCACATGTAGGCGCTGTGTCGTTGCCCCGTGAGTAAGCGTGTGCCTTGGGTGCCGGTGTAACTCATGCATAGACATGCATGCTTGAGCTTGTGAGCAAAAAGGAAAAAATAAGTAACGCGAGCTAGGTGTGGTATGCACACCTGTAATCATAGCACCGTGAAGGAAGAAACTGGATTGCCCAGGAGTTCACCAAGCCTGTCTGGTCTACAAAGCTGGACCCTGCCTGAAAACGAAGGAGAAGCTGGGTGTTGTATGGTGGCACACACCTTCAGGCCCAGCATCCAGGAGGCAGAGGCAAGCAGATCTCTGAATTTGGGCCAAGGGTATATCGTGAGACCCTAAAAGTGTTGAGGGGACGACAAACAGAAGTGGTAAGTCAAAGGAGGATTTTGACATCTCAGCACCGCCCCTGAGTTTGTCTGTTAAAACCCCTTTGTCAGCAGGTGCTGCTGATGGCCAAGGTTCTGGGACTATTCTGATTCCATTTACAATCTGTAGGCCTTGTTCTTTGGGGGAGAAAGGTAGGCAGAAAGAAGGTAGATGACTGGTGGTGGCTGGTAGGTGGCTGGCTTGCCCATAGAGGACAGAGGGCTGCGACTGTCAGGCAAAGCCAGGGCCAGAGGCCAGCTCTGCCGGCTGCTGGAAGCCCCAGGTGCAGGCAGGCAGGCACTTCTTCACTGGGGCTGAGGGGACAGATCGGCCCATGCCTGCTCAGGAGGCTATGTTAGTTTCCAGTATTTCTATAACAAACTTCACACAGACAGGCTTACAACATCACAAAGGTCTCATCAAACAGCCCCTGGGACCAGCTCCCAAGGGTAGCATCCCTGGACTCAGCTTAAGGGTCGTCAGGGCTGGCTGTACTGAAGCAAAGGGCCCCTTGCCTTTTCCAGGCGCTAGGATCTTCCTGCTGTGTGTGTGGCTCCTTCTCCTGTCTTTGAGTCAGTCACGGGCGACGCCTTCGGGTCCCTCACTGCTCCCACAGGCTTCTCCTTGCTTGCTGCCCTCTCTCTTCTGAGCACTGTTGTGGCAACAGAGACCCCCACATAATCCTGACAATCTTCCTGTCTGTGGAACCTTAATGTGATTGCACCTGCAAAGCCCCTTTGCCTGTGTGATGACCCGTGCACAGGTTCTGGGCACTGGGATATGTACATCTTTCTCAGATAGGGTACATTTTTCTGAGTATCAAAAAGAATGGCAGGCAGAAGAGGGTAACACTTTTTTTTCTTCCTGTTTTTTTTTTCTTTTTTCAGTTAATAGGTATAGAACCCAAGGCCTGATACATGCTAGGTAAGAGCTCTACCACCTTCCTGTATTTTGAGACAGTCTCGCTAAGTTAGTTGCCCAAGCCAGGCTTGGTCTCACCTCTTGTAGCCCAGGCTGCCCTTGAATTTGCAATCCAACTACCCCAGCCTCCTAAGAAGCTGGGATCACAGGCCTAAACTAAGAGGCCCTGCTGGGGGTAGGGAGGGACATTCTTTTTAGATTTAGTTTTTAAATGTTTGGTTATATGTCTGTGTGTCTGTCTGTGTTGGGACATGTGCATGTGACCGAAATTGACCACAGACACCAGAAGAGGACATGAAAACCCCTGGAGCTGGAGTTACGCGTGATTATGGGCTACCTGAAATAGGTGCTGGGAACCCAACTCAAAACCTTCGCAAGAGCAGTATTGACTCTTAGCCACTGAGCCCTCTCTCCAGCCCCACAGCATCCCTAACCCTCCCACAGTTTTACTGAGACACCCATGAGGATACACTCCCCTTCTGAGGACACTTTCCCTTGCTGAGAGTCCTCTGACCCTGGCAATGCTATGCAGGGAACTGAATTGTTCTAGCACTAGGAACCAGCTCTGACTGGGTAAAGGGCCTCCCCTCTTCTTGCTCTCCAGCAGCCCAGGACCAGGAACTCTTTATTACTGGGTATTGATCGCTGGGCCCCCTCTTCCTCCTTTGTCTCTACCAACCCACTCCATACTCAGCCCCTGATCAGGCTTGGGTCTATATCCATGCTCTTCGAAGGCTTTTCATCAGTTCTCCTTTGGTTTCTCTGGCCACCTTTTGACAATGGGGCTACACCCTGCCAGTTTCAGCCCTCTTCACATGGGTGAAACCACACCCATGGGCTCTCCCATGGAGAGCCCAACCACACAGCTCAGCATGAGAAAGGGGGACATGCATGACAGCATAGGTCAGCACTGGGGGGCCAAGGAGACTCCCGACGACGTCCCAGATGCCTTCCAAAGCAAAGCTCCACAGCCCAGTCAGCACCGCATCTGGAAGCAGGCTGGAAATTCCAACCAGGCTCCCCTGCTAGGAAATGTGTCAAATCCTCCCAAAGATTTCATGGAAGCAGGAAACCCTGGAGAGGGGGGCTGACTCTGCAGGACCCCAAGAGCGTTGGAGAAATCCAGATGTCACCAGGAGTCCACAGTCCTTAGCTCTGCCCTCAGCTTTACTCCCCCCTTGCCCCCAAAGAAAATTAAAGACGCCTGGAGCAAATGACAGAGCCCATGTCTCCCTGGGATCCACAAGTCCCTGTGTGCGTGTGAAATCCTGAATTCTTCATAGATGCTGAGTTATTTTTTCCTGGAGAGAAAAATGTTGACATGCCTTTGGAGGGTCATCCGCCCAGAAAATCCCCTGATACACGAAGAAGGCATGGTCTCTCTTCTCTCTGACACACGCACACATCTCCCAGAGGCCCTGGCTCATCCTCCTCAGCATACTGGTGTTGTCGGGTCTCATCATCACTCCTCGCCCAGCTCATCCATTTCTCAAAACTGGGGTCACTGAGCAGGACTGGCCACTGGCTCCTTCTTCATGTTCAGGAAGTGTAACTCTCCAGTGACTGCCATAGCCACAGATCAAATGGCTGCAAACAGCCTCATTCTCCTCTAGTTCTGGAGGCTGGAAATTCAAACTCAATATCATTGGGCTAAAATCAGATATCTACAGGTTGGAACTCCCTGGAGGCTCAGGAAAGTTCACTTCCTTGCTTTTTTTTTTGTGTGTGTGTGTGTCTAATAGATGCTTATATCCCCTGGCCTGTAGCCCCTTCCTCCACCTTCAAAGAGTGTCTTCCATCTCTGCTCCCTTCATAATATTGCCTTCTCTAATTCTAACTTGTCCTCTGTCCCTTTTATAAGGCCACTTATAAGTGATTAGATTAGACCTGCCTCAACAATCGCCACCTTAAGATCTATGACTTAATCACACCCACGGAGTCCCTGTTGCTGTATGAAGATAGCACATTCACAAGTTGTAAGGTTGGGATTCACCGTCCAGCCTTCTGCAGCAGAGACCTCTCCCTTGTTAGCATACAAAAGAGTTCCACACTAGCCTGAAATGGAGTATAGCAAGGTTTATTTATCTGGGGATAAACTCACAGAAAGAGTAGCAATCTACAGTCCTCTGCGTGAGCTGGGAACTGGAACTGAATCCAGCAGCCAAGAGGCCCATGAACGCTTTTCATCTGCATTTATAGTACATGAGACCATGCCCAAAGTGAGCTGATATCTTAAAGGTTATTGGCTGAATGAGTTCCCACAGCACCTCTCCCTTTTGTCTAAATAAGAGAGTTCTAAGCCAAATACAAAACTATATACAATAAGAACAAATATCAAATATTGTCCAGGGAAAAGAAGAGGCAAAAACATACATAAGAATTAGAATTAAAACCAGCATGGACAACATCAAACAAGAAACATATGCTAAATGTTTCAATAGTTATTCTAGCCTAAAGAGTCTAAGTCTTATACTAAAAATGGCTTGACTAAGTCATGAGAGGAAAGTAACTATGACTATCTAGTCTTCAACCCCATCAAAGACCCAAGAAGAGAAATAATATTACTTGAGTGAACTGAAAGTACAATCAAGCAACTTCCAAAAGGTGCAAGAAATGACAGAGACAACCAGCTATCTGGGCAATCACCCAAAGTCTCATTTGCAATGTTGGGGCAACCAACTTTGGCCTAGAATAACTGACAGACCATTTTCAGAGGCAGGAAAATTTAAAAATCCATCTTACCCTGTCTAGGCAAGGTTTGGTAGTCATTTTGCTTGTATCCTGACAGTCCAGTCAGGACACCATGCATTTTATCAGTGGTCAAGGCATGGGCAGTTCTTTGCCCAAAGGTCAGTTTTGCCAAGAAGAAAACAAACTCCAAGTGGAGTGACTTTGGTGCCCAACATTCTCTCAGGAATAGATCAGTGCTGCCAGGAGCAATCATGTTTCATGTCAACAGAGTCCTAAGTTATTTAAATGCCATGTTTTACAGTTCTTTGAAGTGTTTGAAGATTATCTATCTAACTGAAACATTCTTTGAATATCTAGAAAACCCAACTAACATGACAACAAGTTTGACTATTATACGTGACTATCTTTTAATCTGTAATTTTAAATTATACATTACATTTTTAAATGATCTGCACAAACACAATACCTTAAACAAGAACAGAAATACATATACCCAGTGTAACAAAATCAACCTTAAATATGTATCAATAGACCAAGATCTATACCAATGCAAAGTATTCATTTCTATTTATTCAATTAACCATTTCAATTAACCTTATTTCAATTAACCATTAATAAACAACCCTTTTAAAATGAAAATAAACATTTTTAAACAATCATTTTGGGAGTTGAACATAGTTTTCTCCAAACTGCTTCCTGGTGTTTGTTGGACAAAGTATTTTTGGGGTTCACATAGATCTTTCAGGGGGTCTTTTTCCATCAAACCACATTAGCCTGGCAGGAATCCAAAAGTTCTCATCTTCTATGGAAACAAAAGCAGAAACTCTTTTCCAAAGAAACATATCCTTAGGCCAAAATTTTGAAGACAAGATACCTTTATGTTGATTTAACTTAGCAGCCCCTAGAGTCAAATGTCTCTCTGAAGTCAAAAAATTCAAAGAAAATCCAATAATATACATAATCCAGACTCTGTGTATAATCCATCCTTACATGACTTATTTTTGTTTTCTCCTTTAATCTATGACTGTTATATTCTTTTATATTACTTTTACTGTCTTTTTAAAGACTTTGTTTTATTTTTGAAACTATTTCTTTTTTTTAACTGTCTATATTCTTTTTCTTCTCTCTCCCAAGCCTACGTACATTTATCCAACACTGTGACCCATTCAGAGGTCTTTTTCATCTGAATCTGCCTTTATTGCATATCTGTATCATTTTCTGACCAGGAGCATCTTTTTTTTTTTTAATGCTAAGTGGGCATGGCTAGGACCGATTCTAAGGCCCTGCCTGCTTGCTTTGCCCAGTCCAACATGGCAGAGGTATGTTCACTGCCTCTGTGAGCCATGCTCACCGCTCCAACTCCAGGGATGCAGTGGGTCTGTGTCTCCGTTAAGCAATTTGTAACACACTTCCCTCAGACTTCATTTAAATGCTCTATAACAGGACCAGCACCAGCCAGGAAGCTAGATCTTAAAGTGTGGCTCTTCTGCTTGCGGCCAACAAACAGAGCCTATCTGAGAAAAAATATGGCTACCAAGAAGCTGTACTTGGCTCCCATTTTTGTGGGTCTAGAAGCCCTCGTTTTCTTTTAAATGCTTTTTAGGTCTTCCTCCCCCACTCCTTCCTCCCCCACTCCCTCCTCCTCTACTCCCTCCTCCTCCACTACCTCCTCTTCCATTCCTTCCTCCCCCAGTCCCTCCTCCTCTACTCTTCCCTCTTTTCTGTCTTGTCTCCACTGGGCTGTAAGGTCCCGGAGGGTAGGAGCCCTTTCTTAGCCTCTAAGACTTTAGTACCTAGGCTACCACTAGGCCCATGACATAACTGTGACTTATTCATAAACGCCCCCTCACGGAGTGCCTCCCGTGTGCCAGTAACTGTAGGATTCTGCCACCATTCATCCTGATCAGGCAGACAGATTTCACTAGAGAGAGGCCCTGTGCCAGGGAAGAGGTACCGGTACAGTTAGACTCAGTGTGAATGAGTGTGTGTGTGTGTGTGTGTGTGTGTGTGTGTGTGTGTGTTTGGGTACCTTTGTGTACTCAGGCATGCAGAGGTCAGAGATCATGGTGTGTCGTGTATGTATGTGAGCATACGCATACACGTGTCATGGTGAGCCTGTGAAGATCGGAGGACAACTTTATGGAGTCAGTTTTCTCCTCTGCCAGTCTGTGGACTCCTGGAGAGACAGAGTCTCTCATTGGCCTAGAGCTCACCCAAGTAGACTAAATTGCCTGGCTGCAAGGATCCACCCTTCCTGCTCTAGTAGGAGTTGTGGCTTTGTTGGAAGAGGTGTGTCACTAGGGGCTGGGCTTTGAGGACTCAGAAGCTCAAGCCTGGCCAGTGTGTCACTGTTCACTTCCTGTTGCCTGCCTGCGGATCCAGATGTGGAACTCTCAGTTGCCTTTCCAGCACCACATCTGCCTACAAGCCACCATGCTTCCTGCCATGACAATAATGGACTAAACTTGAACTCTAAGCCAGCCCCAATTAAATGCTTTCCTTTACAAGAGTTGCTGTGGTCATGGTGTCTCTTCACAGCAATAAAACCCAACTAAGACACAATGCTTGTACAGGAAGCATTTTACTGACCAGCTCTCTCTAGTCCAAATTCTGTGCTTTTTTTTTTTCAGCTCACTATGTAACCATGGGTAAAGCTTGGAAATCACCCTGTAGAGTGGACTGGCTTAGGATTCACAGAGAATCCTCTGCCTCTGCCTTGTGGGATTAAAGGCATGCACCACAGCTTCCAGTCAGTTTCTGCTAGGGGGTCACCCAGGCTGCCCCCTCTGTGGGGGTGAAAGAGCCTTAGAGGTACTGTTAGTGCCCTGCAGCAGGGAATCTGGGAACATCTGGGACTGAGAATGCTCCAGATACACTGAGCCAGGAAGTACTTGTGCTAACATCAAAATCTGGCCCCAGATTGGCCTGGTCCCTAAGAGAGTGCTGGGGTTTCACTCAGGAGTTGAGAGAAGGGAGAAGGATGTGGGTTCCAGTTCTGTGTATCTTGGTTGTATGTGTGGTCATTTCCTCCTCAGAAAAACAGGAATGATAATTAGACACCCCAGGAGCTGGAGAGATGGCTCAACGGTTAAGAGCACTGGTTGTTCTTCCAGAGGTCCTGAGTTCAATTCCCAGCAACCACGTGACAGCTCACACCTGTCTAACTCCAGTTCCAGGGGATCCAACACACAGACACACATGTGGGCAAAACACCAATGTACATTAAAATAAAAATTAAATTAAAAAATAATAAGTGGACACTCTTCCCATGTTCATAAAAAAGCTGAGACATGGAGTCCCTGATGAAGTAGTGATAAGAATTCCTAGCTCACCCACCCCTCCCTACTCTATCTGCTTGCTCAGTTTTCAGGCTCAACCTCTGGAGTTAGAAACATAACCTGATTTAAAAAAATCACACCCACCCAGCTCAAGACTCTGCAGGACACCCTAATTGATCAGGCAGAGATGGTATGCTGGCTAGTTTTATGTCTACTTGACACCAACTAGTTATCAGAAAGGAGGGAGCCTCAATTGAAAAAAATGCCTCCAGAAGATCCAGCTGTAAGGCATTTTCTTAATTAGTGATTGATAGGAGGGCCCAGCCCATGGTGGGTGGGGCCATCCCTGGGCTGTCGATCCCAGGTGAAAGCAGGCTGAGCCAGCCATGGGGAGCAAGTTAGTATACAGTACTCCTCCATGGCCTCTGCATCAGCTCCTGCCCTGTTTGTGTTCCTGTTCTGACTTCCTTCAAAAATGGACTGTGATGTGGAAAGTGCCAGCCAAATAAGCCCTTCCCTCCCCAACTTGCTTTTGGTCATGGTGTTTCATTCCAGCAGTATAACCCTAAGTGGGAAGTACCCTAGAAGTCTTTTGTTTTTATTAATACTTATCTTAATGAAATCTTCTTATGGACTGGGGATGTAAAGTCATTGGCAGAGTACTTGCTTAGCATTCAGGAAACCCTGGGTTCAATTCCACATAAACCAGGCATGGTGGCACACATCTGTAATCCCAGCACTTGAGAGGTAGAGACAAGATGATCAGAAGTTCAAGGCCATTGTCAGCTACATGATATATGACATTCTGTCTATAAATATTTAGTTAATAAACCTCCCAGGTGGTGCTGGAATTTAGACAGCTTTGGAAACCACTAGAATAAATGATGGAGGTGTTTTATTTTCATCAAAGCCAACTTGTGTCTTCCAACTGGAGGTGCAACTTGAAAGTAGCTACCCATGGCCACAATAGTCATAGCAAGCAATGTCATCATTTAGCATGGGAAGGCTGGCATTCCTCCAGATGATCCCAGTGATGGGGGAGGGACAATAACCTAGTCCCCTCCTGCAGCTGCCCCAGCACAGTGGCCAACAGAGTTCACCATGAAATTGGTTCTGCATTCCTCCCAAAGCCAGACCAACAGGCAACTGGATACTGGATGAAGTTGTGGATCCCACCAGAGGAGGGGACTTGGAAAGCCAAAGAAATCCAGCCACCCCCTCCACCCAGCCCAGGTTTCTGCCAAATTCTGTACCCTTCCCTCTTGATGGGAACACTTCATTAGGCCTAGGGAAGCTCCTGGTTGTTGAGTTTCTGTGAATTCTGATAGCTGAGGTGGGGGTGGCTCTGGCTGATCCCCCGAGGCCTGGAACGGAGCCTCTCTGGAGGAATAGAAACGCATGAGGAAAGTGAAGATACAGATAGGGCCAGTGTGGCCCTTGGTGCTGTGTCCCCCTGTGATTTGTTGGAGGTGGGACTAACCCTGCCTCTGGCTACTGAGCCTTGATCCCCACAGGGAGGTGCCAGCAAGGATAACTGAGGAAGAGGAAGGGCATAAATGACAGCCCTGTCTTCCACCAAGGACTCAGGGCTGTTGGCGTGGGAGCGACAGGCCGGCACAGCCTTGGTCTGGCGCTGGTCCAAGGTGAGGAGGAAATGGTTTTCACTGAAAAACAAAGTTGAAAAAAACAGTTTGCTGAAGGGTAATGAAAGAGGAAAAAGGGGAAAAGGGAGGGGGAGACGAGCTCAAACTGTCTGCTCATCAAAATCACCTGGGCAGCTGTTAAAAACACAGATTCCGGAGCCCAGGCCAAGTCAGTAAAATGTTATTCTTGCTAGCCAAGCTCTCTCTTCCTTACAGTTTAAAGACATAGATTCAGCCAGCTTGGAAGACCTGGGTGCCGGGTGTGCCAAGGCAAAAGGATGGCAAGGGTTCACAGTCCTTAAGGAAACACCAAACCAAAGAGACCCAACCGACTCTGGGAAGAACTCCTAAAAGCCACTCACTGTGCTCCAGCCAGTCTGGGGCTCCCCTAGCTGTGACACTGCACCTCCTTTCATTCACATTTGTGTCCCCAGAGAAGGGGCTCAGGACTCTGAAAAAAAAAAAAAAAAAACCTCTCGTACTCTTGTCCCTGCCTCCTCAGCCCTTGGCTGCCTGTGGGAGGCTCAGGCATTCTGACCCTAGCAGGTCTCCTAACAGAGGACTTTGCACTGTGGTTAGTTAGGGACCTGGACTACCCAGGTGGCATGTCTTTGTAACAGGGATGTGGGGTAGGAGAGAACAATAGGAGGAGAGAGGCAGAGGTCAAGGAAGGGGGCGGGGCATAGAACAGAAGACACAGGCCAACGTAAGACACTGAAGAGGCAAGGATCCGCTTTTCCCTAGAGCCTTCCAGAAGGACCAGCCCTGCAGCCACACTGATTTTAGCCCAACAACAATAACTTGGACCCACAGCTTCCAAAGAGAGTACAAGCATGCTGTTTCAGCCACCTGCTTTACAGACTTGGGCAGCAGACTCCAACAGGCTCCACACTACCTGCTTCACCAACCAGCTTGCATCAGGGACTCCAGGGTCCCCAATTCCCCACCACCCAGCCTTCCTCTGAGCCTCCCTAGACCCCTCTTGCACGTTTTCAATGTTCCTCGCTGCTCCTTTCTGTCTGGACAGCCAAGCCACTGTGTCCCTCTTTCCTCTTTGGTCTCACTTTGGGTGTGGCCCCACGGTCAGGATTCTGTTCTCACCCACTACGTTTAACAAAGCGAGGCCTGGTGCCCCATACCTAACACCCAGCGATAGGAGGCTCTCTCCACTTTCTTTGTTTTTGCAAGCACAGGTCCCACTCGATTTTGATGAGAGCCAGGTCACCCTCACCCATAACTCACCCCTCCAGGAAGTCCTCCCTGCCTGCCATGCTTTACACACAGTAGGTATTCAGTAAACATCTGGGGTCCTGGTGCCAGCTGGTGGGCTTTTAGGAAGTGGTTGGATCCCAAGGGCTCTGCTGTCAGGAATGGATTAACCCACTGGTGGCTCCTGATTGGATGGCACTATGATAAGGTGGCCGAAGCTATGGAGGTGGAGCCTGGTTGGAGGGATCCGGTCACTGCGCCCTTCACTCCAGTGGGTTCATTCCCACAAGGCAATTCCTCCCCCCCCCCCCGCCTTCTTTCAAACCTCCACTCAAATGTCATGCCATTTACAAGTCACCTCCCCCTTAGAAGGTGCTATCTTGTCCCTGGTCCCTCTGTCTGCCCTGAGGAGGGCTGCTGGGCTTCCCTACCCAGCATCCTGTGCTCCTGTCATCCTGCTCTGTCTCACCAGAATGGGGCACCAGCAGAGCAACTCAGCATGGACTGACGCCTCTGAGACCAAATAAATGCTTCCTCCATTTAGATTGTCTCTCGGGCGTTTATCACAGCAGCAAGTCTGACTGACACACTGAAAACACTTTTAGTATAGTTTTAAGTATGCATATGGGAGGTGGGGGTACGTACATGTGAGTGCAGATGACCAAGGAGGCCAGAGGAGGACGTTGGCTCCCCTGGAGCTGCTGACATGGATGCTGGCAACCAAACTCAGGTCTTCTGAAAGGCTGTGTGCACTCTTAATGCCTGAACCCTCTCTCCAGTCCCCCAAATCTTTCTTCTCCTTTCTCCTCCTTTTCCTCCTCCTCTTCTTCCTCTGTAGTTCCCTTCATTTTTATTTTATGGGTGTGCATGTCTATGCACCATGTATGTGCAATACCTATGGGGGCCAGAAGATAGCATTAGATCTCCTGGGACTGGAATTACACAGTTATTAGCTACCCTCTGGGTGCTGGGACTCAAACCCAGTATTCTTAACTCCTGAGCCATCTCTACAGTCTCCCAACTCTCTAATTCTTATTATACTGTTTACAAAAAAAATCAGGACTTTGCATGTATGTTTGTATATACATACACATATGCACATAACATTATCCAAATTTTACTTAAATATATGGGTATATGCTAACAATGGATGTCTCCATTGAGTGTGATGATCATAAGTGTGTTGTTAAAGATTCATTTTATTTTTAATTGTATGTGTGGGTATGTGCGCATGTGATCTGCCCAGTGTGGTTGCTGGGAACCAAATTCAGGTCCTCTGAAAGAGCAGCAAGTGCTTTTAAGCCCTGAGTCATCTCTCCAGCCCCAGTTGTGGGATTTTTGTTTTATTTCATTGCACTTTTTTTTAGTTCTTTTAATCTTATTTGTTTACTCACTTATTCTCTATTGGTGTGTGTGTGTGTGTGTGTGCATGCACATGTGTGTATGCACTCCTGGTATGTGAGAGCGATGTTGAGCATACCGTGTCACACATATGGAAACACAGGACTGTTCTGTGCAATCAGTTCCCTCTTTCAACTTTTATATGTGTTCCAGGATCAAACTCAGGTCACCAAGCTTTCAGGGCGAATGCCTTCACCCAGTCCCCACCGTTGCCTTTTAAAAACTTCGTTACCTTCTAACTGTTGGATGGTGTATCATCTATTTAATCAACCCCCTCTTGGACACTTGGGCTGCTCCCAGTCTTTCAGATTTATAGGTAACAGTGAGGAACAATCTTACAGCTAAACGTTTCCTGGTCTTCCGTCTCTACTCTTGGAATAGATTCCAGAAGTGGACCCCACTGTGTTTCCTGTCCATCCCAAAGCAGGCCCTGAGCTAGCTGACAGATTCTAGAGGCCTTGGCATTGAGCCTTCCGCACCACGCTCCAGGGGCTCTCTCACCCCAAGTCACCACAGGTCCTGTCTCTTGTCCTCCCTACCCTTCAGCCTTCACACTCCCTCGTGGACAGGAGGCCACTTGTCTTATGGGAAGGAATCCCCATTAGACAGAATCTGAACAGAGAGCATTTATTTATTGACTGTCTTTCTGGGTAGGCAAGTCCTAGACTGAGGGCATTACCTGGGCTGAGAGTCTCTGGAAGGCAGAGGCAGGTCCCGAGACACAGAGCAACCACTCCAAGGACTCACTCTATACAATCCCCACCCCAGACCCAGCTCATCTCTAGCTCCAGTCTCACGAATGATCCCGTACCCCTCTGAGGTACAGGGACTTTTAGGGGTGCTACTTTCTTCTTAGGAGACTGAAGCTGTAAAGAAGGGTGCTCCCCTTCAGAGGAGTTGAGTGCCTAGAGATATTCCAAGCTGGCTTTGTGACTGCAGCCCTGGCCATCCAGCGGCATCGACAAGGGCTTCAGTGCCCATCTCTGGGGACTGCTCAGGCCTCTGCTTGAGCACACGCAGTTCTCCGTCTCTGGGGCTTCAGCCCTTGTTTAAGGCTCAGAGGACAAATGCCTTCGAGACCTCTCAGTGACCGAAGGACTCCTGTCCTCAGCCAGCCAGAGCTCTCCTCCCAAGGCCACCTGCCCACAGTCCTGTGAGCTTTGCCTCTCCTTCACGGCCACAGTGTGGGCCAAGTGTCTTCAAGGTGGAGCTCTGTCCCCAGGGCAGCTCTGTAAATGTGTGGGTACTTGGGGCCTCTCCCCTAAGACACAGACTCTGTGTTTTCACACTGGGTGGCTCTCCTGGCTCTCTTTCAGAGCTGTCTTCCTGCCTCACCTCTTCACTGATGTGGGGCAAAGTCACTTAAGCCCCATAATTAAGCAAGCCCAAAATAGTGATCTAGTGGGGAACATGCAAAGGACAAGGCCGCTTCTTCAGGTAGGTGCTTCCAGGAGGCTTGACAAGGTTCCAGACAAGGACAAGCTGCTCAGGGCTTTCCTGACAACCCCTATCCTGAGGGGCCCTGGTACTTGCTGCTGGGGTAGGCCTCTGGCCTGGTGGCCTGTGAGGGTTTGCGGCTGGAACAAGCAAAGCCACCATCCTCAGCTCTCTGACCACTTCCTCCTCCACAGGGCTCTGGTAACTGCACAGGAAGTGCCTGTACTCCCCTCCTCTTCCACACATCCCTGCCTTGTTTCCCTCTCCTGGGTCTCCTGCCAGCCCAATGCACTTGGGAGGGTAGGAGAAGCTTCTGTACCACTGTGCCCTCTCCTGCCACAGAGCTAGGAGGTAAACCTCCCTCTTCCTCCACAGGGGCCTCAGGGAACCTTCTCAGACGAGGGTAGGTGGTGAGCCCACTGACAGCCTGCTCCGTTCTAACCACGGATGATTTCTGACTGTTTAGCTATGAATAACGGCAAGCTTGTGAGTAGACAACAAAATTCATTCTCTTTTCAGCCAAGAGCAAGCACACCCCTTTAATTCGAGGGGCCCAAACTCTAGAAGCACAGCCCTGAAGTCTTTTCTCTCACAGTGCAGTCAGTCAGTAAGTTTTGTCTACTGGATCCCAACATTTCCCAGACCCCAGACTCCTCACCTCTTCGGCTGCCATGTCTAACCTGGCTTACTGTGGTAGACCCCATTGTTCCTTGCTCAGGGGATTAGTGGGTTTGGGGTAGAGAGAGCCTGACAGAGTTGAGTTGGGAGGTGATGGCAGAAGGCCAGTCCAAGGCTAAATTACACCAGGATCCCATATGCTAAAGATCTTCCTGCCTAGAATTGGTCTCCTGACTACCAACAAGGAGAGAAAGGGCCAGAGAACTGGCTCGGCAGTTAGAGCATTGGCTGTTCTTCCAGGGGACCGGAGTCAGCACCCACGCCAGGCGTCTCACACTCACCTGAAACTCCAGTTCCAAAGGATCCGACACTCTCATCTGGCCTCCATGGGCACAGACATACACATGGCATACACTCACACAGACATACAAACACATAAATAAAAAGATAATTCTGTTTTTTGGTTTTTCGAGACAGGGTTTCTCTGTGGCTTTGGAGCCTGGAACTAGCTCTGTAGAACAGGCTGGTCTCGAACTCACAGAGATCGGCCCGCCTCTGCCTCCCGAGTGCTGGGATTAAAGGTGTGAGCCACCACCACCCGGCAAGATAATTCTTTAAATAAGAGAAGAAAAGCAGTTCCCCAGTCACAATGAAATACAATTTCTTCTCAATCCCTTTACAAGGGATCACCCACCTCCAACATTGGTTTTTGTTTTTTAATCTCCTGTCCTAATTTAGGATTTCTAAAGTCTACCATCCTTGGGAACTCCTCTTTGACACAAGGACTTTGAGCCTGGATTGAAAAGGGGGCACACAGCCGTCAGGAAACCCCTCTGATAACTGAGTGAGAGCTCCCCTCTGCAGCCAGCTTTGAATCCGCTAGAGCGGTCTCCAACAGAAGATAGGAAAGGCTGGGAGAGCTAGGCCCTTGCCCCCACGGGGACACATCATTAACAGACGGAGTCCCTCAATGGCTCAGAACAGGCTGCCTTTCTGTGAAATCCCAGGAAGAACTGGGTGAAATGGATAGAAACAATTTTCCTAGCAGTCTGCCGCGTGTGCGGCAGGGCATCCCCTGCCTTGCTCCACTTCCTCCAATCCAGAGAAGGCAGTGCTTAAACTCAGCCAGTCCCTACTGTCCACTAAGCCCAGCTCTACCCCCAGAGAAGGCAACATTATAATATTTTTGTTATTATAATTATGTCATTTTCCCCATTTCCATTCCTCTTGCCCTTCCATGTAACCCCTGCTCTCTTCGAAATGTATGACCTCTTTTTCTCTAATTGTTTTGTGTGCGAGTGTGTATACATGCATATGTGTTTGTGTGTGTATCCCTAAATATATAAATATAGCCTGTTAATTATATATATAATGCATCTATAATATCTAATATTACATAAACGTGTGTGTGTGTGTGACCATTTGGTACTGGCTGAGCAGTTGGTATGCTCTTCCCCGAGGAAGACTACTATCAATCTCTCAGCATTCCTTAGTTGCCTGTAGTTCTTTGTCTAGGCGAGGGTATCATCTTGCAGTGCCTTCCATGGGCAGTTCTTGACTCAAAACTGGCGTTTGCTTAACCTTGCTCACTAGGACACCACCATCAGCCCAGACTCCTAAATAGGTGAATCTCAAAAGCAAAGCTAGAAAGAGGCAGGCCAGCCTGCCCAAATAAGGGCTCGAGGGTCAGCGTACAGTCGGTGCTAAATCTAGCCACCCAGTAGGTCCACCACAGAAGGGGTGTCAGATACCAGGCCAACTTTATAGCCCAGCCCAGGCCCTCTGAGGAAGGGACAGGGGCAAGCCAAGCCAAAAGCATGTACTGCCTGGGTGTGGAAACCAGCCGCATTCTTCACTGCTAATTAACCCTGAGGCTATCAGGGCCACTTCCTTGCTGGGGAGGGGGTGTGTCCCAAGCCTCAGGGACCCCCAGTACCTAACAGGTTTCTTTCCCTTTTGCCATCTTCCATGATCCTCCCTCTCTTGGCTGCTCCTTTTGTAGACTGGGAAGGGGAATGTTGATGAGGACAGAGGATCTATTCTGGACCCAGGCCAGTTTTCTTGCCCTTCCCTCAACACTGAAAGCCCCCCACCCTACACCACCAGCCCATCCCTGCTTATAGCCCGACTCAACCCATAAATTACCTAGGGAATAGTCGCTGACTCAGCCAGGAAGCCCAGTGTCCCCAGCCCCAACTCTAGGCCTCAACCCCACAGCTGGCTCTCATTCCCAGAGTGCAGGCCCCTCCTCTCAGGAAATTCCTGGAAAATATCAGGCTTCTTGGAGGGGAGATCTCCTTAGCACAGCGCCAGCAGGGACTGAAGCCACCATGGCCCATCCATCATTCTGCTATCTTCTCCCTCCTCCCCCAGCCTGCAGGTTTGTGTGGGGCTGAATGCGGAGGGACGTGTGAGTCTACACAAGTGCCAGACACAGGGGCCCGAAGGGACTGGGAGTACAGTATGGCATGGGGTATCCCAGCATGCTTTTCGGGAGTAAATGACTGGTACAGGGCAAGGGAAGATGTTGAAAACTGATAGGTGACACGGTGGGAAGGGTCCTCCAGGCCCCAAGACAACATGAGCAAGGCTTGGGAACACAGACTAGTGTGTATAGGAGTGGGGAGGGAGTGACAAGTAACCAGGCGAAAGTGGCAAGGGGGGGTTGACGAGATTCAGGGGGACTCGGAAGCACAGGACAGTGCCAGGGTGGCCGGGAACCTGATCTACCTAGCCAACAGGGGAAACAGCGTCCTGCCAGCATCCTCAGATCATCTACTTAGACCTGGGGCACAGAACGCAACCTCTGTATCACCACACTCAGTCACATGACAGGGACAGTGCTCTGCCTTCTAGGAGTCCAGACAGAGGCTAGGACTCCTCTAGGAGTCCCCAAACTGAAAAGAGAACAAGTCACTTTTTAAGGACACTTCATACCCTGAAGGACCAGATTCCCAGCTCGTTCCTACCTCCCTTTGGCCTTGGGGCTCCTTGAATCCCTTTCTCAGAAACCCCACATGTTTCGTGAGGAAAGCCAAGTCCAGGTCTCAGAGACCCTCCCCTTAGAAAATAGGTCTTTAAACTAGCAATGCCGAGGCCAGCTTTCCCTTAGGGATGCTATAATCACAGAAGAGGGGCTTCCTGAGGAGGGGCCGGAAGTCGCTCTGCCCCATGCCCCAGGCCAGGGTGCTGACGACAGGGCATAGATTTGCTGTCTTCTGGGAATAGTGGTTTTCCAGCGTCTTGACCGGGTCAAAGAAGACAAAGACACATCCCTCCAGACACGCCAAAAAGAGATGGAGAGAGGAGGAGCAGCACTGGTTTGAAATGCCATAAAAACAAGGTTCCCAGTGCGTCCCCAGCTCTGGAACCAGGGCACTGCTTGACAGATGTGTCACAGTAAAGCCCTTCTCACGCCCAGCCCAGTATCAAAGCCTTTACACCACTCTATGGATGTTCCTAGGTTACCTGTTGAACCAGCCAGCTCCACCCAGCTCTGAAAGGCAGCTTCCTCTTGGGTCACTGAGACATGCCAGCTCCCAGCAGAGTTCCTCCTCTGTACTTTTGTTCAACTTGTAAAATAAAGAGGGAAGGATGGAGCCAGAGAAAGCCAGACAGGCCTACCCTAAGATTTAGCCTCTAGAGGTGGCCCAGGACACTGGCCCTCCTTCCTATTCTGCATGAAGCCCTGTTCTGTCCCTGGGGGCCTGAGGTGGGGAAGTGTAGGACGGTCAGACACTTCCCACTGTATTGGGGTAGGTCAGGATAGCAGGTCAACCCCGGGCTGCTCTGGGAAGCAGGGTGGGGACATCCTGCCCCATTGTTACTGGTCCACTTCATTTCCAGAAATCTATCCTACCATTAAGAAGAGTTGATGGTGGACATCAAGACTGCCAGGAAGGGGGTCAAAGAGTTGCCAAGTGGTATCAGGGGCCTTCTAACTGGGTTGGTTCAGCTCTGAGACAAAATTATGTCAGGAAGATCTGATGGATGGAACTAGGTTCACCATGCTCGTGCTAGGCCAGGCCCCACCCCTGTAGGCACAGATATTGGGAGAGAAAGGCCTGGCCCTGGCTGGATTTTCCATGGGCCTTTTGCATCCCAGAATCAAGGAAGACTGAAGGTTATATGTTTAATACAGGACACTGTTTTAGTGGCTTTGCCACTCTGTTTTAATGGCTAGCCTTCTGCTAACTCCAGTGACATAGGAAAACTTACAATTATTATTCTCCAATAAAGAATATCCACAGCCATTCTCTACTTAGCACTAGCCTGAGGGATGGCCACTGCTTAACAGGTGGTCTCCATACTGCTACATCAATCTCCCCCTGAAGATTCCCAGGGGACACTGTAAACATCCCCATCTTCCAGATCCAGCTCGGTTTGATTTATTATTTTTCAAACTTATTTGACTACAGAAACCCTTCATCACAGGACACATCATTATGAAAATGTCCCATACATTTTGGGAAATGCTGCATCCAAGCTTACACACACACACACAGACACACACACAGACACACACATAGACACACACACACACACACACACACACACACACACACACACACACACACACACACACACACCACGTCTGCAGATCCTTTCTTCTGAGGCAGTCTGCTTCGAGTTTCCAACAATGCATTTCCACTTGGAAGGAGTCGGTTGCTAAAACTAAGCTGGAAACCTGCTGTCGTCTGTAAGCTGACATTGCCCCTGAGATTCATGAGCTGGTGCCTGTACTCAGTGCAGTAAAATGAGGAGACACGGACTGCGGGAGGTGACTATGTGGTGAGGACGGACCCCTCAGGAACAGGGTCCGTGCCCTTCTAAAAGTAAACCAAAGAAGCTCTCCTGTTCCTTCTGTCATCTGAAGATCAACAGGAAGGTGTTATCTGTGAGGGAGAAGGGAAGCCTGTACCAGACCCCAGATCCGCTGGCACCTTGACACCAGACTCCCCAGCTTTCAGACATGTGAGTAATACGTCCCATTGTTTATGAATTACCCAGTCTGAGGTATGGCTTTATAAGCCATCTCGCGTGGATCCCCGTGGATATACTAAGGAAAAGGTGGGTAAAATTGGAAGGAAATCTAGAAATAGAAATAGCGAAATTTGAAGTCGCAATGCAGCAAGTAACCTGAGTGGGATCTAGTGTCTGAAGGAGTCACCCAGAGCATCACTCTCAGGGGGGGCTGGCCAGGATTTTAATGTCTAGTTAGCTAAAGACCCAGGAAGCTCAGGCTGCCTGCTGAGGGCTCTAGTTCCTGACTGTTCTTCCCCAGCACCGTCAGTTTAAGGGAACTAGCTCCCAACAGCAGGAAGCTTCTAGATTCAGGGAGGAGGCAAGTCACAGCCAGCACACAACCACCAAGGAAAGCTGTCTGCTCCTCAGTGCAGAAGTAAAGAGTCCTGTATGTGAGCTGTGGGAGGGGCCTGAAGAGGGCCATTTAGGGAAGGGAGGGGACAGGAGGGGCGGGCACTACCTCGGGGCCATCTGGAATGGCAGCAAGATATGGTCCAAGGCCCAGCTAGTTCTTCTGTAAGAACCTTGCATTTCTTTTTTTGTTTTGTTTTTTTAACATCTTGAAATTGTGGGCATCGGCACACCCATGTGCAGACACACTCACACAGGTACACACACAAACATGTGCGCACATGTGCATGTGCACATAAAAAAAGGAAAGAAAAGGAAAATGTTGGACGGCTTTCTGCAGGGAGCCAGCCCTTCTTTCAAGCTCTCTTCCTGGAGCTCCGCTTGGAACAGGCCGCATCTCCTCCTTTCTCAAGTTTTCTTTCCAGTCTTCTATGCATTTACCTCTTGGTGCTGCGTTTGTGTAAATTCTTGGATCCTTTTTCCAACTCTATGTCACCCATATTGTGAAAATTTCCAATTGCTGCTCATTATTTTAGAGATGCTATAGTCTGCCTTTTGAGATTCAAACTCCGAGAACACTAAGCCTGTTTTGAAACGTGCCAAGCACAGAAGGGTAGTGCTTGGGATTCCCAGAGTCCGTGGGCTGCTTCTAGCTCCCCCTAGCCTCACTCCTGCTGTAACCCAGTGTTCGGGTGACCATTCACATTATCTAAGCACACCTCAACATCCTAGCTGAAGGAGGTCGGAACAGAGCTATGTAGTGGAAGAAAACATCGAGGGAAAATACTACTTTAAACATTTTCAAATATTCTCCCAGCAGTCCACCGTAGATTGTAGGTAGTACTATGTCTACCTACATAGAATTCTGATTCTTCCATCCCACCTTGGGCGACCTCTGGGAGCTAGCCCTAGCCCTCGCCAAACCTTGGCCTCTCTCCTGAGGCTATGTAGCTCAGAAGCATAGGGAGCGTGGTTCTTCTCCCTCGTCAGTCCTCAGTTTCCCTTCCCTTGCTATCTGCCTTTGTCTTCCCCTTCCTCTAGTGCAGCGCAGGGTCTAGGCTGGCCCATGCCTGGGCCCAGATAACAGCTGAACAATGGCTGCCGAGAGCAAGGGAGGCCGTGGGAACCGCCAACGTTCTGGAGTGAGGGGCCGGAAAAGGGGAGGAGGAAATGGGCAGCTGGACAGGCTGGGTGTTCACCCCCCAGCCCTGCCCTGGAAGCCCCGTATCCGAAGTTGGTGGAAATGGGCCTGTTTCCCTTGGATGGCCCCTGCTGGGCCTCTCATTCATTCAACAGCTATTTACTGGACACCTACTAGGTACTGGGCTCTAGGCCAGGAACAACCTTGCCTCTGGGGACAGTCCCTTCAACTCTGCAAAAACATTCATGCTGTTGGCCCTGGACTCACCCCACAGTGTGCTGGTGCTGGGAGGCAGAGGTCCACAATGCCTCCTAACAACTCAGAATGGGGGCTCAGTGAGCTGCCTTGACTTCTGCAAGCCTTCACAGTAGGGCGGGCTTTGTCCCTCTCTGTCCCCAAGGAAAATCCCCTAGACAGCTTCCCTAACAGCAGCTCCCTCCCCCATCCCTCACATGTTTAGGTCTCCAGGGTGCTGGAGCAGCCACCTTTACCCTGAACAGCTGTTCTAGAAGCTTCACTGCCTATCAGCTAAGTACCACTACCGACAAGCATGCTCCCTAGCTATCACAAAGGTTCCAAATCTATGGTGGCGGTTACTCAACTTTCCTCTGGATGGCCACTGGGACCATTTTACCATCTTTGCTGAAGGGCAGAAAGGCCCGGAAAGTTGGATGAAACTGCAAACCCCACGGTTTTGAATCCAGATCAATGAGCTGGCAGTTGGTCTTTGCCGGACTCGGGTCTCTTGTTGCTTATCTGTGTTTCACAGGATGTGTAAATCAGACTCCAGAAATTCCCGGTTTCCTCCTGGAAGAGACAACCCAAGAAAGTGACAGGGCTCCCTGCTCTCATTTTTCTGCTATGTCCCTAGAGGAGCTGTTTCAAATAACAAGGTTACTTTGAGTCATCACCAGGCCCTGTCTGAAAATCAGTTGGTCACAGAGAAAGGCTGCCAGAGGCCTCTCCAGATTGTACGTGTCTCACTCAGGCCGCACGCACAAACAGAATACACACATTCATTCTGTACTACTGTTTTGTTTTATTGAGACAAGGTTTTATAGACTCCAGGTTGACCCTGAATGGACCCAAGGATGACCTTAAACTTCTGATCTTCCTGCCTCCTGAGTGCTGGGATTTCAGGTATGTGACATCATGCCTGGTTTATCAGACTGGGCATTGAATCTTGGGACTCTTGTATACAAGGAAGCACTCTACCAGCTGAGTTACATCTTGAGCCCCATATAAGACATTGTTTACATGCTTACTACAAACAATCTGTATACTTCATATATGCATGCTAAATACATATGTATACATCCATGTTCTCCAAACATATGCCATATACCATCTTTATTCTACATGAACATTCCCTTTGTACATTACCATGCACTATACAGACTGCATTCGTACATACACACAGCAATAAGCAAGGGCTCAGTGGTTAAGAGCCATCCTTCTTCCTCCAGAGGACCAGGGTTCAATTCTAAAAACCCACATGGAGACTCGCAACCATCTACAACTCCAGTTCCAGGAAGCCCAATACTCTTCTGGCCTTTATGGGCAGCAGACAAGCTTGTTATAAACACAGGAACATGCAGGCGAAACACCCATACACATAAAATAAACCATTTCTAAAAATTATGATGCATAAGGAAATACCCACACATTTTGCAAAAATACTCTAGCTTCCCGAGTAAAATTCTCCTCAAGGTTTGTAGTTCTAAACCAGATAGGGTCCCAGCACTCAGAAGGAAGAGGCGAGAGAATCAAGAGTTCAAGGCCAGCCAGTTAAGATGTGCCCTTAAATCTCAAAACTCAAGAGGCAGAAGCAGGCAAATCTTTGAGAGTCTGAGGTCAGCTACATAGTGAATTCTAGACCAGCTAGGGCTACAAAGTGAAACCCTATCTAAGGAAAAGAAAAGAGAGAAGGGCACTAGAGAGAGTGGTTAAGAACGTTTGTGCCAGCTGAGCAGTGGTGGCGCATGCCTTTAATTTCGGCACACAGGAGGCAGAGGCAGGCTGATCTCTGTGAGTTCGAGGCCAGACAGGTCTACATAGTGAGTTCCAGGACTGTTACATGGAGAAACCCTGTCTCAAAAAACAAAACAGCAACAACGGAACACTTGTTGCTGTTTCAGCGGAGCTGATTTTGATTCCTAGTACCCGCGGGGAGGCTCAGAACCACCTGTAACTCCAGTTCCAGGGAATTTAATGCCTTCTTCTGCCATCCATCTAGGGACACCAGATACACATGTGCTACACTACACAGATATACATGCTTCTTGGAAAGCATCCATATACTTCAAATAAAAATAATATTTTAAATTTTTTTAAAGAGTTCAAGGCCATCTTCAGCTACAAAGCAAGCGCAAGGCCAGCCTGGGGTATTTATGGCCGTGGGATACATCTCACCGGTTCTCCTAGTCTGTTCTCGACTTACTCAACAATACCAACATATTTTTTTCTGTTTCCGAAACAAGCAAAAACAACTAACTTTCCTCCTTATTATCTATAAATAAATGCAGCTGGGCACAAATTTCTCAAAATGCCAGAAAAACAACTGGACCAAGAGTTCCGATATGGGGGGTGCCTACCCTCCTTCTTCCCTCCCGGAAAGTCACCCATGCTCTTGTTTGCATGCGACCAGGCGTCAGATGCCTGGAGACACCTGCCTCCCATTAGATGTCTGGCCCTGGGGGAACACACATAAGATTTGTCACAGTAATGAGAGAGCCATCCATTTCTCATAGAGGGTTGGTCCTCTGCCCACTGTTAGAGAGCGCAGGATATCACGGAGGGTGTAATGACGTTGGGAGCAGCGAGACCCCAGCACGCATCGCTAATTGATCACGGCATCTGTCTCTCAGAACTTGGTCTTGGCTTTGCAGTCTTCTGCAGGACTTCCGGCCTTACCAGCTACTCAAGGCAGGCAAGGGAGAAAGGAACTATGTGACCCAAGAAGCCCCATGTCCTCATTCTGTGAATGAAGACATCATGGCCTGAGAGGTGTGATTTTTGTGAGGTCACATGCCAAGCTGCTCAGCCAAAAGGAGACCATCACAGAGGCTCTTGCCCTCTTTGAACTCCATAGCTAAAGCCTCTGCAAGGACAGGAGCTCCCTGTGAGAACAAGAGAAGGAGACAAGGGAAGCCAGGCAAGCCTAAGATTCCCCCCACATGGAGACCCCTTATAGACACCTTGGCCATCTTCACTAGGTCAAACTGAGGACCCCTGCTATCTTCATACACAGTCTTTCTGACCCTCAATCCCTAGGACTCTGGCCTTCAGGATCATGGTGGGATTGAGGAGGCCTTCCAAGATCTCAAGAATTCTCTTCTGAGGTGCTCACTTTTACCCTTCCCCGTCTCTCCCTCTCCCCAAAGCCTTCCCAGCCCTACTAATCTACCAAGTGCCTCTCCCATTCTTAGTACCTCACAAGCAGATGTCTGTCCTTATGCTGACCCTTACTGCTCCCTTAAACGGTTATCAGGTTTAATCCCATGCTGAAACCAGAAGGGAATTTTAGGGCCAGGTCTTCATGGCTATTGTGCCTCTTCCAAGATCCTGCTCTCTACCTTCTCCTCTGCCTCCTACACAGGCAACATTATGCCTGGCTGCCTGCCTGCCTGCCTGCCTGCCTGCCTGCCTGCCTGCCTGCCTGCCTGCCTGCCTGCCTCTAAAGCACAATGCACCTCCATCTAAGGCACCCAAACTGTGTTCCTATGTTTTTTTCTGCAATCATGTCCTGCTTGGTGTTGTCATAAGAGCAAGTTTTTAATTGTCTTCATGAGGTTGTTCTGAAGAACCAGTCCCCTTTTCTAGGAAGAGGCTCAGCCCATACCCAGCACCCCTGGGAGGCCCTGTCTTGGGGCCAGCTGGACACATTGTACCACCCGTGCCTCTGCTTGCAGCCTTGGGTAGGCATCAGGGCTGCCAGGAACATTCCTTTCCAGGGGTGGGAAGGACACAGCTGCCATGAGAGCTGCAGGGCTGTAGAGGATAGGGTGACAGGGGACTGTGAGGCTCAGCATCTGAGTCACCTCACACCCAGACAGATGCTTGCTTCAGACAGACAGACAGATGTGCCATGTGTGCTCTTTCTTAGTCACAGACTCCCCCACTCAGCTAAACACTACACAACAGCGCCCACCTCTGCCCGCCCACCTCTGCCCGCCCACCTCTGCCAAGCAGCATGATCAAAGGCCACCACTGGATTGTTTCAAGTGATCAAGGAAGAAGATGTAGCAACATAGGGCAGAACAGGAGCAGCTCAGTCTCCAAGCACAAGGAGGTTTTTCTTTCTGTCCTGATATTCCTATCGCTGCTCAAACTCAGCAGAGCAAATGGAATTGTCCTCATGGGCAAAGTCTTTAGGAAATGGCTTTGGGCTGGGGATGTAGCTCATTAGTAGAGTACTTAACGCATATGAAGTTCTAAAAGAGAAAAAAGGTTTCCAACAATCTGTTCAGGACCCAGAGCCGAGAGTGCATAGCTCAATCAAGTCCATTCCCAAGCAACCCCAGGATGGGAAAACGTTGGATCTGAACCTAAGAAGTCTGGGTTCTCGGGACCAGCTTACCTTTGACTTTGAGGCTACCTGGTCTCAAAGGTAACAGGGCAATACCTTGGTCCTTCCAGCCTTAAAAATGGAAAAGGAGAGCCAGGTGGTGGTGGTGCTCACCTTTAATCCCAGCACTCATGAGTCAGAGGCAAGCGGATCTCTGTGATTTCAAGACCAGTCTGGTCTACAGAGCAAGTTCCAGGACAGCCAAGAATATCTAAGGCCACACAGAAAAGCCCTGTCTCGAAAAACAAAAAACAAAACAAAAACCAAAAAAAAGAAAAGAAAAGAAAAAAGAAAGAAAGAGAAAGGAATAAAAACAAACAAAAAAAAGCAAAAGGAGAATTGGAGGAGAGGGTGCTTATGACTGCGGACCTCGTCATGGCAGAGAAGGCACGGCAGCAGGAGCACAAGTCAGCCGGTCACATTGCCTCCATGGTAGGGAAACAGGACGAGAGAGCGTGAATGTTCAGCGCATACGTTCCCTTTATTCATTCCCCTACTCCTGCCCACGGAGTACTGCTGCCTACACGTGGGTCAATCTTGCCACGTCCATTAATCCAATCTAGAATTCCCTTACAGACATGCCCAGAGGTTTGCGATCTTCTAGGTGATCCTAGATCCTGTCATTGATAACCAGTATTAATCACCACAGAGTGAATGGAGGAGAGAGATAGAGACGAAGGAATAGGGGTAACGTCAGGGCAGCAACAGCCTATTCAGGAAGCCAGGGCACAAGAAAAGAGAGCCTTCCTTCCACCATTGCTTTCAGAGGACACTTCCTGTGTCCAGCCCACCCTGAACTATCACCCAAGTGAGCCATCTCATCAGGATTTCCAATCCCTGCCTGAGAACCAGCCCCTGGGGCTGGTTATGGTGATTCATGAAACAATATAATACACGGATTCATCTAACGCGAAAACCCATGGAATGCACCTGGCACAGAGGCTTAAGCAACCATTGCTGTTGAGCTATTGTCCTGAGACCGATTCCTGGGATTCTCACTTTCGTATTTCCAGGAATCTGTTCCCATCTGAGGCTGAGACGAAACTGATTTCGAAAATATGTCATGACTTAAGTAAGTCATTTCTTGCCTCTAGAATTTTTGAAAGACATATTGGCTTTTTTATGATTAGAAAAAGATGGTTTCTGTGTATACTAGTCTTTTCTACCTTCTCTCCTATCCACTCCCAAACTCGATGATTCCGGACAAGGCTATGGCAGCTCATATCTGTGGGTGGAGCTCTGACCTACCCTCAGCAAGTGACTCTGTGTTGGCCTCACACAGACTCACTCAGCTACAGGGCCAGTCTGCAGGAAGCTAATGGGTTCGAAGGGTTGTGTCCTGGGTCTGATATTTGGAAACCATTGCAGTGTGGTTGCTTGCCATGCAAGCAGCTAGGATTGGTTTCCAGCAGAATAGTCGAGGCTGTTGCAGTCACAGGAACAGCACGAGCTGGTAAGGCCAGTTTGCAAGCTCTTTTCCAGCCTCCATCTTCTTCAGGATTGCCAATATCCAAAGCAAGACATGAAGCTATTTTTCTTTTTCTTTTTTTTTTTTTTTTGAGACAGAATTTCAGTATGAAGCTGGATTGTCTTGTCACTCACAATTTTCCTGTCTCCACTTGAGTTCTGGGATGCCAGGTGTACATTAACCAAGGATCAAAAGGAGAAAAACAAACATTCCTGCTTGATGGGAGGGGCTAAAAGTCACACAGGGAAGGTGATTTTGCAGGGACAGAGGAAACACGGCTACTATTTTTTGTTTGTTTGTTTGTTTTTGAGACAGGGCCTCTTTGTAGAGCCCTGGTTGTCCTGGAACTCCCACTAGACCAGGTTGGTCTCGAACTCACAGAGATCTGTTGTAGAACATTATTAAGATGTGTTACATTTGTTTATGCTATGGAACAGTTGTTTAATGCTGTAAGAATGTGTCACATTCTTTTATGTTGCATTTGTTTAACGTTGTGAAGCTGTGTTACTTTGCCTGTCTAAAGCACCTGATTGGTCTAATAAAGAGCTGAACGACCAATAGCTAGGCAGAAAAAAAGATGAGAGGGGCTGCTAGGCAGAGAGAATAAATAGAAGGAGAAAAAGAAGGAGCAAGAGAGATGAAGGAGCAAGAAAAGAAGGAGCCAGCCACACAGCCACACAGCCAGCCACGGAGTAAGAGTGAAAGTCAGATTACAGAATAAGGAAAGGAAAAAGGCCGGAAACAAAAGGTAGATGGGATGATTTAAGAAAAACTGGCTAGAAAGAAGCCAAGCTAAGGCTGGAGAATTATAAGAAAGAATAAGCCTTCGTGTGATTTGTTTGGGAACTGGGTGGTGACTCCCCAAACAACAACAGAGATCTGCATGCCTCTGCCTCCTGAGTTCTGGGATTAAAAGCCTGTGCCACACCACCATCCTGCACACAGCCACTATTTCTGCTAAAAGTCACACATACTGTTTCTGTTGTTACTCTATGTAAGCTTGCTTACTGAATCTTACTGCTAGAGATTCAAGCTCAGTTCCCTCATATGACTCTGGATATAACTTTAATTTTCTGTTATTTCACACACACACACACACACACACACACACACACACACACACACACACACACACACACCATTGGGTACTGGAGAGCAAACCTGAGGAAGAGGCAGGTACTCTAACATTTAGGTCCCTCCCTGGGCCCTGATGCTTTTGAACCAGATTTGGAGGGGACCGTGAAACCCAGCTTACCCAACACTCTAAGTAAAGAGGTCTTTTCAGCTGGGATCATCTTGTTTCTTTTTGCTTCTCTTTCTAATGACAGAACACAAATGAGACTTTATGCACATGGCCAGCCTTTAAAATCTAGAAAACACTGCTCGTAAGGTTTGTTTTGTTTTTTGTTTGTTTGTTTGTTTTCTTTTCTGGTTTAGCTATTCTAATATTCTTTGTTTCCATTTTCTATGATTCATAGTCCCTGGCCTGATCATGCCTTCTAGGTGCACAGCTTTGCACCAGCCCTTTCAGAGGCCATACTGATAGCTCTGCCAGTTGGCTCCCTCATGTGTGCTCCCCTGAATCTCTTAGCCCTGTATGATTTCATCCATGCTCCCCTGAATCTCTTAGCCCTGTATGATTTCATCCGTGCTCCCCTGAATCTCTTAGCCCTGTATGATGATTCCAAGGCACTGTGAACCTTTCGAAAGCATCATTCAGTACAAATCCACATGTTTATGTTGGTTTGAAATGAGATACACTGGAATCTGGCCAGACAAGAGCTCATGAAGGAAGACCCCCCCCCCGACCTGTGATGTCCATAGACTTTTGAAATGCGCCTTTTACATTAAAATTTTTTAAACTTAATTCAAATTTAATCAATATAGAACAGTATATTCCCCTTTGGTAAATATTTCAATTTTTCCATGTAAATATATGCTATAGGCCACAGTTTCTTAAGCTATATATCCAAACTCCATATAGGATCATGTAACTGGATGTGGGAAAAATTCATGCCTTCTTGGTGGGAAGAGCTAAAAATGTTTTCAATATTCATCAACCAAAAATGAATCCGGTATTAAACACATAATGGAGCGAAGGTATTTCTGGCAGTGTCCATCAGTGTTGCATGTGGTACCTCACTCCATCCTTGGTTCTGAATATAATCCTTGTATTGCACATGTCCTCAGGCCACTCCTAGCCGATCAGTGCGGTCCCACACACCTGGGTACAGATCTGAGACAATGACATGTTAAGAATTGCAGTGTTTTAACCGTGCACACAAGTTTTCTGCTTTTACAGACATAATGGTCTAATTATAAAACACAGACTTTCGATATTCTCTCACCATCATTCCTCAGCATGTATCAAATTAGCCCACGTCTGGATTGTATTATGATAGAATGTTGATCTTAAAACTTGATGCTTGAGTTGCTGACACAAGTTTTATTTTTAAAACAATGTCTGATGAATTTTAGTTTGGGGATTTGGGCCAGAATTTCTAAAATATCCCTAACCATACCTCTGCCATTTTATGGTCCGAAATTACACGAGGTGGTGTTCTTAGCACTGACAATTATAAAATGGAAACCTCAGTTAACTCTAAAGCACATCGAAGACACTCTCTATCTTGCAGTATAAAACATTCAGCCAATATCATGCTCTTTCAATAGAAACACATAAGCACATCCCTCTTATTACTAAGTAGATCTCCTTTTCTCCTTAATAAGTGGTAAGATTATATGTATACCAAAGAGTCATTATAAAATTCGTTTCTTCTTTTTTCAGAAATAATTTTTTATTGATTTTATTGACCTATACATTTTTCTCTGCTCCCCCCCCCGCCTCTCCCCTTCCCTTCAACCCTCTCCCATGGTTCCCATGCTCCCTTGTCTTTTTCTACTTCCCATGTAGATTAGATCGATTCATGTATGTCTCTCTTAGGATCCTCATTGTTGTCTAGGTTCTCTGGGATTGTGAATTGCAGACTGGTTTTCTTTGTTTTATGTCTAAAAGCCACTTATGAGTGAGTACATATGATATTTGTTTTTCTGGGTCTGGGTTACCTCACTCAATATAATGTTTTCTAGATCCATCCATTTGCCTGCAAATTTCAAGATGTCTTTTTTTTTTTCTGTGTAGCACTCCATTGTGTACCACATTTTCTTTATCCATTCTTCGGTCAAGGGGCATTTAGGTTGTTTCCAGGTTCTGGCTATGACAAACAATGCTCCTATGAACATAGTTGAGCACAATACAATTGAGCATCCTTTGGGTAGATACCCAAAAGTGGTATTGCTGGGTCTTGAGGAAGGTTGTTTCCTAACTTTCTGAGAAATTGCCACACTGATATCCAAAAGGGCTGTACCAATTTGCAGTCCCAGCAGCAATGCAGGAGTGTTCCCTTTACCCCACATCCTCTCCAGCATAAGTTGTCATCATGTTTTTGATTTTGGCCATTATTACAGGTATAAAAAGGAATCTCAGAGTTGTTTTGATTTGTATTTCTCTGATGACTAAGGATGTTGAGCATTTCCTTAAGTGTCTTTCAGCCAGTGAAATCCATTTCTTTATGATATATTTTCAATAAAGGTTTGGTTTGCATCCCTAGTTTATGTGCCCATTACAAAACCAAGATCATGCAAAAAAATTCATTAATGATGAGTGGAAATTTTTAAGAAGCTCCGTTATATACAGCAAAGCTACTAAGTTTCATACATTTATTTACTACTGCCTGCACCAAGGTCACCAAGGTATTGAACAGTTTCAACACTCCAGCAAGATCCCTCATCCTCCTCTTCACGACTACCTGTCCATCCCCTTAGGCAACTGTTCTGGCCTTAGATCGCCTTTCCCGGTTTTAGAATGTTATATAAATGGAATCCTGCACATAATCTTTACATGGTTCCCATTGGGGTTTTTTTTGGGGGGGGGGTTGTTTGCTTGCTTGCTTTTTGTTTTATTTTAAGGTTTGTCCATGTTAGCACATGAACTGGTAGCTCATTCTTTTTTACTGCTGTGTAAATTTCCATCTTATAAAGAGATGCAATTTGTTTAGTCATTTTCTTGTTGGCGAATGTTTAGAAATGCAGATTAAAATCACAATGCAATTCCCTTCACCAATCACGAGGAGAGCTGAAACGAAACAAGTTGACAATACTAAGTGTTGGCAAGGATGTAGCAACTGGGGCTCTCATTAGCTGGGTGTGGGTGTGGGCAATGGAGCAATCATTGATTTGCAGCGACTCAAAATGAACATACACAATCCTTTGGACTCAGCGATTCCATCTCTACCCAAGAGAAAGGCACTTTATGTCAGTCAAAGGACATGTGCCAGAATGTTCTTGGCAGCTTTATTGATAACTCCACCACTGTGTGAACAAGTCTCCATTGTGTGACTGCTTCAGTCTTTCTCCGAGTGGTGTCAGCCCTAAGTGAGGTGGAGGTAGAGTGTCCTCGTGCACACGCCTTGCATAAACTCACTATCGTTTCCTTAGTGTCAATTCCGAGAAGCGACTGACTCCCGTGTCACAAGTTACATATTTCATTACACATGGCTAAGCTGCCGCCAGATAGCTGACATCGCCTCCTCTCCTGTTTTTCACCTGTAGCAGGAGCTTTCCTAAACCCCCAAGTCACCCTGTTTAAATATGTCCTGTCCCCTCCCTGGAACCCAGACAGCCCAGGCTTTCCTAGATAGCAGTGAAAGGAAGATATGGTGTCTACACTAGACAGCACAGTGGCCACCGCTCTCGGGATCAGGCCACTGGGTCGGCAAGGCCACGTTCCTTCTGCTGCTGACGCCAAGCTTATCAGAGCAGCCGTGAGCAGAGCATCTGTGTGCTGGTGCTGGCAGCTTCTGTCTCTACAGTGTCCCCACAAGCCAGGCGCAGGAAGTATGATCAAGGCATGCAAGTGAGCAGCTGCAGTGGCTTGGAGGTGCTGATGCAGGCCTGACCAAAGGATGTGTTCGAGGGCCGGAGCAGCAGCCAGCACTTCCTCTTCACAGGCTTTGGTTCTCTCAGTTGGTCACCCAACCTCTTTCAGTTTTCCTTCCTCAGAGCCCAGGGCATGTCCTCACATCCCCCATGATGTTCAGGCAGGCAATGGTGGGGTGGGGTAGGAACAGCCCAGTGTCAAAGGCTTTCCCTCCTCTTTGAAATGAGGGCAGGGAATATGTGACATGGTGATGTAAAAGGACTCCAAGAAGTCCTCTGTCCTAACAAGAGTTCCCCAATTTTACCAGTGGCAGTGCCTGAAATGTCCCCATTGTACCCCTGCCTTTGTGCTGGATATTGCTCCACCCATGCTGGCGGCAGGCAGAGTGGCCAGAGGGAGGGAAGATATGAGCAGGAAAGGGGAAGAAAGGAATCAGGAAGGCTGCCTCCCCAACTTCCCAGCCCAGCTGCCATGGGATGGGTCAGGCCATCTGTGTCAGCTCTTCTAATGCAGCCAGGCCTTTCTCCATGCCAGGGAAGACCCAAGACTCAGTATCTTCCAAGTTCTTTGCTATCAAGTGTCTGACCCCTGCCATCACCACACACAAACATACACACACATATATATACACACATACAAACAAACACATATATACACATACAAACACACACATACACACAACACATACATATATGCACACACACACATACACACACACGCATGCATGTACACAGGGTGAGGGGAACAAACCTGGGCAATGGCTGGACAGTAAGCAGAGGCCTGAGCACAGGGCAGACTTTGAGTAGAAGAATTCAGTTACTGATTGACCCAATAGTTGGAGAAAAAAAAAAAATGAGTCGAAGTCATGGCTGACTGATCTGTGAGATGGGACAAATAACTGGCTCCTGGAGCCAGAATGCAAGGCGGAGGGGGAGAAAAAGGAGAGCATCCAAGGAGCAGACGACCCAGACTGCTTCTCAGCTCTGGTTCCATGTTCCCCCTCCTCTCACCCACTCAGAGATCCTTCAGCCAGGGAGCCTGTCTTTTACCAGCTTCATTTCCCTTGGGTCAGATGATACCCTGGGTCAGAGCAGGGCGAGATGTGGGTGGGAGCCTGGGAGGGATAACCTCCAGACAGTTGGACCAGGAGCCCTCTCTAAGGAAGAGGACAGCGGTGAGCATTGGTCGCTCTCCCAGACACTTAGGGTATGTACCTGGTCACCACAGCAGCTCTTGCACCACCTGGCTCAGAGAGGTGAGGCCCCAGATGGCCAGCTAAGAACCAACCTTCATCCTTACATGCAACCCACCTTGGACGGATCAGACCTTTGCTTGATGATGGGACACGAAGGCCCAGAGAACACAGCGGCTGGGCCTGAGCCCTGCACAATCTCAGGGGTCTTGAACATGGGCCACCCACTTGTGCCTGACCTCTGCTCACATTGCCTGTGCCACTGCGTAAACTGGCATTTCTACACAGAGAATCCACCGAGTCACGGAGTCTCAAAGGCCAGGCAAACTAAGTCTGCTCCTTGTCGCTCATCTGTATCCCCACAGGTAAGTGACTGACCAGCCTGGGGGATGTGACAGGAATTCTCAGCTTGAAAAAGGACCAGAGAACCGGAGCAGCCGTCCCCAGTGTCCTTCCCCTCCAGGGCTTGACGGAGTGCATGGCGGACTTGAGGTGTGCAGCTGCCTTGGTGCCTAGATGGAAAGTCTATCTTTCCTCACCTGGAACTAGAGGTAAGCAAAGCCTCAATCTCTCAGAGGGGTGGGGGGTGGGGGCTAGGATCAAACCCACAAACTGACAGAAGACGATTTAAGCACCCAGTGACCATTAAGAAAATGGCACCCTAAGTCAAGGCAAATAAACGAAGGAAGAAAAATATTCCGTCTCAGTGAGCAAACATCAGAAGGGTCTTTCAGGGTGGGCCTAGCCCTGGCCTCCCCACCACTACCCATGCTGACCTTGCTTCAGCTAGGCTTTCTTTCCCCAGATCAGGCTCCTGCTCCCTTCCCATGGCCTTTCTGGCCCACCAGTCTCCCTCAGGCCACCAGTCACCAAGAGCTGTTTCCAGGGTGACGAAGAGAGCAGAGGAAGGCTGGGACAGGGGGCTGAAGGCTCTGAAAGCCTGAACTAGGGCAGAGCTGGGGCAGCATCTCAATGAAGCTGCTGACAGATTCCAGGCCCCCAGCCAGCTGCAGTGCAGAACCTACAAGGGGGACCTTCGCCCCTCCCTGCTCCAAAAGCAGCTGAGGCCGTGCAACTTGAGAGGCCTGCCGCAGAGAAATCTGGAGCCTCCATTCAATGCTGGGATATCCTTGCACTCTGCTAGGGGCCAGCAGCCGCCACAGAAGCAGCTGACTGTCTCCAGCCTGGAGGGAGCTGGCCATCTTGTATCTGCTCTCTCCAATCCTGGCTGCTTACCCCAGTATGCCTTGGGTTCTGGAGTTCTCAGTTCTGCCTGCTTTTGAGAGTCATCTGGGTTTTAAAAGCAGCCCTATTCTGGGCCTTGCCCTGACTCCTAACAGTCTACAGAGGGCAGCCAAGGTGGGGTGGAGAGTCACTGAATTGACTATTAGCTTCTAGAAGGAACCTCCTCTCCAGGAAAGGGCGTGAGATCAGCTTGGATAGGCTTCCTTTGCTAGCTCCTTGCTGAGTCACTGGACACATTGACATATCAAAGGCCTTTCAAACAAGGAAAGAAACTCTTCTCCTGTGAAAACTGCTCAGGGGTGGGAGGGTATGCACATGTGCAATGCTATTCCTACCTTATAACTGGACCTCTGAGAGGCAACAGAATTTTCCTGCCACCATCCCCACGGCCAATGTCAGTGAGGACTCAGAGTTGGGGTTCTCTCCATATGTACCCCCCATCACACCCTGACTCAGAGACTGGAGCTTGGGGCCGGGGGGCCTGCTGTGTACACCCTCTGCCAGCTAGCCTCTCATTCTCCCTGAAGCCAACCCTGATGTGGGCAGGCCTCTCCTGCTTCCTTCCCATCTAGGCTCCCATTACCTCAATCTTCTAAGGCGTCCTGCTTTCCAGTTCCAAACCCTAAACCTGCACTGACAATCAAGCAGCATGGCTTCCCTAGCATGAAGAAGTGGGTCATTTCTTTCGGGCTGATGGAGGCTGGAAGACCAATAATTGCCTTCCCGGGGTCAGTGATTCATGCTTCCCAACAATGACCTTCTCCCTCGGTGCCCATCTTGGTTTGAAAAGCTCTAATTTGAGGCCACTGTTTCCCCGCATCCCCTAGAGCCAGTGACACCTGAGTCCTGGGGTACAGCGGATGCAAAGCACTCCTGAGTTCTCAGAACCTGTACAAAGGCGCGTGGGAAAGTCTCGTGGAATATGTTCGCTTTTCTCTGGCTAAATCTAATTAAGATGAAACCGGAGTTTTCTGAGGAACCGTCCAATGTCATTGGGCATTTCTTAGAAAAACTAAATCTCTGCTGTATTCCTCAGCCAGACCTGCCTACCTTATACCCTTTCTCTCTGGACTCTTATTTCAGCAACAAAACTCATGCCTTGGCATGAGGTGGATGGGAAGGCTTCTGTTTCCCAGTAACCTGAATAAGCCAGAATGGCCACCCCACCTCCACAGCAGAGTCTCCACCTGACAGCACTTCCTTACAGTCCAAACAAAAGGAAGCCACAGCAGCGGTCAGAACCAGGAGGGGTGAGGGAAGAGACCAGTTCAGAAACAGGAGTGGACAAGGCCAATATCACAGGCAGAATTTGGTACTTCAAGAAGAATGACGGGAACCAGGCAAGGGTCGTCCTATGTAATGGAGGGCCTGGGAGGCCCACATCCCAGAACCCAGAAAGGTTGACATCTTAGCTTGGCAGAGTAATTATGCACATGCTAGGTAATTTTCATTTCACCATGCTAATCATTCTAGGAGAGCTGTCATTCTCTCCGCTTTCCAGATGATTTAACCGAGGCATAGAAATACTAGCTAACCTGCTGAGAATTACACAGTGATTGATACCTGGGATAGTTAGGATTTGAGCTCAGTCAATCTGGCTCCAAGCTCCCTTCACCACCACACCACACTTGAGCACACAGAGGAGTCCAGGACTCCGCCACTGGGTGTGCAGATGACCATGGCTGCATAGACGCAAAGTCAGTAGCTTGATGCATCACCTATGACCTCATGAATTCACATTGGGCAGACCCTGGTGAGAAGGGTTAGTTTCTGCTCTGCAAGATGGTGACTGTGGCTACTTATCTGTGGCCAGGAGGAGCCATTTGCAAGATGGCTCACATGGTTAGCAAGTGAGGACTGACTGGGAGCACAGCCAGACCGGAGAGCTGGAGGCCTCTTCCTCTGCACATGGGCCTCTGGGCCTCCGGGAGCCCATCCCTCCACCAGCTGGGGCTGATCACTTGAACTTCCTCTCAGCATGGTGTCTGCATGCCAAGGGGGAGCAATCCTACAAGACAGGAAGTGGAAGCTGGCAGTTTCTAAAGGCCCAGGTCTGCACACACCATAGCTTCTCCCAATTTATTAGTCAACGCAACCATATACCCCAGACTCTGCGGGACAGGATATGAGCCCCATCTTCAGATAGAAGGAATACTAGAACATCTCTCCACTCACTCACCTCCTCCAGACACCCTTCCTGAATAGGGAAGAGCCTTAAGACACCCTTGTCCCGTGGCACCTCTTCTCAGGCCAGGACAAGCACAGACCTTCTTCCTAGTCCCTCTCTCCAGTGTCTCCAGATTTTTCTTTGTTTCTGAGATAGGGTTTCTCTGTGTAACAGCTCTGGCTGTACTAGAACTCACTTTGTAGACTAGGCTGGCCTTGAACTCACAGAGATGTACCTGCCTCTGTTACCTGAGCACTGGGATTAAAGGCGTGTGCCACCACAGCCCATGTATTGCTAAATTTCTTAACCTTGAAACTTCTTGGAACCTCCTTGAAACCTTCTCAAAGCAGACTCCCAATTCTGGCCATCTTAACCACGAGCTGAGAGGAGCACTCACACAAGGCCTTTAGATTTCTTTATAAAATGTTTACTTTGGCAAAGTTGTAAATTTATGGGGGCCAACCACAAAGACGGTGCGGAGAGTTCCCATGTTCTCTGCACCTGCTTCTCCCCTTAGTGTCTCCTCTCACCAGCAGGACACATTTACCACAGTCCATGAGCCAATATGGACACACCTTGATGATCTGTGTAGTATTATGTACAGTGTTTCTAAACCGTGAGTCCACTTCATTCAGCCACTTTAGTTTCGTAACTTAGCGTCCTTTTCCTGTTCTGAGGGACCATCTCTGTTTAGCCACCATGTTTCTTTAACTGTGACAACCTCTCAGATGTCCCTTGTTTTGACAGTTTTCAGGAGCACTGGAGAGCAATCTTCAGCCAGAACTTACCTAATGCCTTCCATAATGTTAAACGGGACTTCTGGGTAAGGAAAGGAAGACCACAGATGCAAACTATCCTTTCATTATGTCACATCAAGGGTGATGCTAGTTTTGACAACTGGCTGAGGGAGACCATGTCTCTCTGCTAGGATGAAGGTTTTCCTTCCTCTCTGAAGACTGGGCTGACTGGAAGTCATGTGCACAGTCACTTTCGAGTGTCTACGCCAACCATGGGCAACTCTTCTGCCTCAGAGTTTTCTATCTTTTCTCCAGTTGGTTTATTTAGTAGGCCCTTCTTTTACACAAGCACTCACGCTCAGGTGTTCACTTTGTGGTTTGGTTAACAATCTAGTGCTGTGGCACTTATTCAATTGTGCAAACAGGTTCAGCTTTGGCCAGTGGCTCTCTTTTCGGTGGCACGTTTGTTTATTTATTTGTTTGTTTTGGACACACTCCCATTATTTATTTATTTGTAATTCCATAACATTTCTGGTTACTAGAAGATGCTTCAGGCTCATCTCATGCAATTCTTGAATCAATGACTTCTCCAGGAAGCCCTTCACTAGACAGGAACATTAAAAGTCTCATGCCTCTGCTGACTGAGCTAGCCCAGTGTCCCAAGACTGACTCAGAACCCAAGATCTGGACTTGTGTGCCCATCACTATTGTCCTTTCTTCTAGACGATCCCAACTGACAGAGCTTGGAAGTGTGGTAGGCATACTGACTACTCAGACGTGCACAAATCCATAGCTACTTCTATAGGTGTCCAGTTGGAGCTGTGTTGAAGTAGCGCTGATCTCATAGTGTTGTTTGAACTCTAAGTCATTGTCCTAGGGATCAGGGTAGCCTGGGCCCTTTGCTTGACAGTAGCCTCTAACTTCCACAGTGAACAACCTGGCACCTGCCATTCACCATCCATTTCCCTTACTATTCAGTTCCTATGCCTCTCACAGAGACTTTTGACTTGGTAATTCTTGCTCCAAGGGGAAGTTTTATCAACTAGAGTGCAGTGCTTAGGCATGATTTATTTTGCCCTTGGTTTTAACATATTTCATTCATTTCCGAGGTTTTGAGGTCAAACGCACCCCTACATTTGCGCGCGTGCACACACACACACACTCACTTCATTGAGGCTGTTTCATATATTTGCTATTCATTTAATTCTGCGTTCTGCTGTGTTCTGCAAACCATCCTGGCATCACCTGACCACCTACATGATTTTTTAAATTTGCATAAAAATTCACTCCCTGTCTTATATCATACGGTTTTTAAAAATATTCTTCTCTTTGTTTGAGTGTACTGAAGGAAGGGAATGTGCATGTCACAGCTCAAGTGTGCAGGGTAGGAGCCAGCTCCACCATGTCGGTCCTGGGTTTGAACTCAGGTCATCAGGCGTAGCCATAATTTTCTGTTCTGCCAGCCAGCTCCCAAATAACCACACAGAGACTTATTTAAATATAAATACTTAGCTGGTAGTTTAGGCTTATTACTAAATAGCTCTTGCAACTTAAATTAACCACATTTCTTATCTATGCTCTACCATGTGGCTCAGTACCTTTCCTCAGCACGGCATGTTTATCTTGCCTCTCCCCATGTCTCCTGGTGACTCTGCCCTTCATCATCCCAGAGCTCTCTCCCTGTCTGCAAGTCCTGCCTAAGCTCTTCTGTCTAGTTATTGGCCATTTAACTCTTTATTAAACCAATGAGAGCAACACATCTTCACAGTGTACAAAAAGATGATTCCACAACAATCATGCTTCATGACAAACATTTTGACCAGCTGAGCCATCTCTAGAGTCCAGTGCTATGAGTTTTTATAAACGTTAGCAAGCATGAACAAATATCCATAAAGTGTCCAATATCCAACTCAAAGTAACTACACCATCCTCAGACAATCCCTAACCTTCCCCCCTTTTCTCCCAGATGTTTAAACTTTTATTTCAAAGCCCTTTTGGGCACATATTCTCATACTCTCAACTGTTGCAAAAAGCAAAGAGGTCTGAAGCAGAAAAATCCTTTTATATGCTGTGGATATGTATTGCTCTCATCGGTTTAATAAAGAGTCAACTGGTCAATAGTAGGGCAAGAAGAGATTTTGCAGGAAAGTCAGGCTGACAGAATGTTGGGAAGAAGGAGAATCTGCTGTCTGAAGAAAGGTACCGCCACATGGTAGAGCGTAGATTAAAAAAAAAATGGGTAAATTTAAGTTGTAAGAGCTAGTTAGTAGCAAGCCTAAGCTATTGGCTGAGCATTTATAATTAATAATAAGTCTCTGTGTAGTTATTTGGGGAGCCAGAGGTCCTGAAGAAAAAGCTCACCAACATGGCACACGCCTTTAATCCCAGCACTCGGGAGGCAGAGGCAGGAGGATCTCTGTTAGTTCAAGACAAGCCTGGTCTACAGAGCTAGTTCCAGGACAGGCTCTAAAGCCACAGAGAAACCCTGTCTCGAAAAACCAAAAAAAAAAAAAGAAAGAAAGAAAGAAAGAAAAAGAAAAAGCCCACCTACAGAGGTCCACTCTGAAGAGGAGACTGTGCCTCAGAAGAGCAACGGGCTTGCTCTGGCCTCTTAGCTAGTAGACCCTAGACCAAGCTTGCTGCAACACCTGAGCTTTCATTCTGGATGTGACACATGTTCATTGAGTGGCTGTGAGTTAATCACTTCCCTTGGCTGGTCTGCTGGTTCTCATATAAATGAGAGACAAGGTGATTCATAAGGCCATGTTTATGTCTAGCTGATTATGTCCAGCTTTTGGCATGAAGCTGATTTATTACCAAGGAGATTTGATGGGGCTGACCAGTAGAAATGACTGGAGAAGCTGGGCCCAATCAAACGTCAGAGAAGCAGGGCTAAGCCAGGTCAACGGCAGGTCGCCCAGGAAGCAGAGTGGATGCACTCAAGCGGGCAGCTCCTAAGCCTACAAGTGTGACAAATCCAGAAAAATTTGACATCCCACTCTGGACTGCAGTCCCTAACCTAATGGGCCATGACTTGTAACTTGTGAAAAGTAGAATGGAGAACAGCACACAAAAACCTGTGGTACCACGTATCATTATCTATCTGTGCTCTGATTTAGAGGCCAAAATGTAAAATGTATAGGTCAAAAGAGACTGGAAGCTGCCGGCCAGCAGAAACCTATTGACACCCATATCTTATTCATACTGACCACAATTCCTATGTAGATAATTGTTTTATATTACACCTAGTTTCTAGACACTTTGCACGTAAGCCAACTAAGGCCCAGAGAGGTAGAATGATGAATCCATGGTTTCCTCAACTGGTGGGGGAGGGGCAGGATTATGAAAATACTCATGGCAGCAGGAGTTTCCCGCCTTTGGTCCTATACACAACCAAAACACTCGCCTGCTTCACACAGACCACACATCACAGCCAATGGGAGAAGATCCAGTGTGGAAGCTGCCAAGGCCCCTGACCCAGGCTGACCTCACTGAGGCTAGGCAGGATGAGGGGCCGCTCACACTCACGGGTACTTTCACCAGAGCCAGGCTCCTCTGGATTTGTCCATGAGAACGGTGGTGAAGCTGGCGAGAGAGGGAGAAGAGTCACTGGCCTCCTCCGCAGCCCCAGATGGTTCCCGTACTCCATAGAACCAATGCCTCCCTGCTAAGCTAGTCAGGTTAGGGCTCCTGTGACATCCTGTCTTCTGCCTCCCACCTTCTATTTTCTCTAGGTCTCCTGGAAGCCACATTTCGCTGCTTATTTTCTGCCCCCTGCTCCGAATACCCACAATCCTGGGTCGTTTGGCTCACAAACACACTAATCGTTTGCCCTCAGTTACCTGGGTATAAAAAGCGCTTGATTTTCCCCCCACACAGGAGGAACCTACTTCTCCCTGGGACACACAGACCACCAGTCCCTGTCTACAAGCCTTCGCCCAGCACTGTGTCTGTTCATTCAAGGATGCCCATGGCCGAACATTCGCAGCAGTAGGAAGAAAGACGGGGAAAATGAAGGGCAGGAATTTAACCACAGCCTAGGTTTTCTCACCAGCCTCTTCCTGCTGCTGCCCAGTGGTGATCCAGGCACTGCTCAAGCACCACCAGTGTCCCAGAAGAACCCTGTGGCAGTCTTGGTCGGAGGAACCTGCCTACAAGCCCGTTGGGTTCATCGCCCTGGAAAGAGGCCCAGACATTTCAAGACTTTCACTGAAATGCTACCAACCCGGAAAAGCCAACCCTGACTGCCTTCCTCACCTTGGTCCCAGCAGCCCGTCTCATCTTTCCTGGGTGCTCTGCCCCCCTTTAGCAGCCTGTGTCCCCTATCTGTTCTCCCATGGTCCCCCAACTAGAATGCAGCATAGCATTCTTCATGCTGTTTGGGACGTTTCTCGCCCACTGAGAATCACCCCTGTAAATGCTCAGTACACATTTTTGGAGATTAAACGTTGTTGGGTGTGGTGGCGCAACCTTTGATCCCAGCACTCAGAGGCAGGAGGATCTCTGAGCTTCAGGCCAGCCCGGTCTACATAGTGAGTTCCAGAACACGAAGAAACACTCTGTGTGTGTGTGTGTGTGTGTGTGTGTGTGTGAGAGAGAGAGAGAGAGAGAGAGAGAGAGAAATCCTTGGGTCCTAAAATTTCCAGAATTAGCCAACCCATGACTTGCCCAGCACTCTTTGAGCATGCTCTCCCACTGAGTTCTAAACTATTGTCCACATTCAATGGTGGTTGCACCAGACTCAGCCAAGCATAGCGCAGGCATTCTCCTTGGCCAGCCCGACTGAGACTGAGTGAGGCTGATGGCAGTTCCCTCGACGCTGGGAATTGAGGCACTCTGGCCACAAGACATTGAGCCTTCAGGGGCTCTTAACTAACCCCTGTGCCTCAAAAGCTGTTGTAGGAGCGTGTGTGTGTGTGTGTGTGTGTGTGTGTGTGTGTGTGTGTGTGTGTGTGTGTGTCTGTGCGTGTGTCTGTGTGTGTGTGTAGAGCTCAGCACGCACTGTTCATATGCTTCTTACTATCTTGGAGTTTCCCCTCATTAGAGCGGGGGACCAGAGTTGCACCCAAGGCTATTCACGAGGCAAAGCTGGGACCCCAGAATAATTAGCTTCCTCCCTCCTTCCCTCTTGCCTGCAGTTGGACTTACAGACTTATGCACATTACCACTTCATTATCCCTAGCTCTCTGCAGAGCATTCCCAATTTCCGTCCATTTAGGAAGGACCAAACTTCTGTGGTCCTCCATAAGGCCTGAGGCCTGAGACGGCTGGGCTAGAGCAGCTGAAAGTCAACATGGTGGGGCTCCCAGAGTGGACCCCCAGATTGGGGAGGTTGATCCTGGCATGAGAAAAGTTCAGGGAACAGATACATTAAGCCTCAGAAAGGACAGCTGTAGATATGGACCCGGACCAGAACCTCCTAGGAAAACGCCGCCGATCAGGGAATGAGTTGAAGAGACCCATGGATGGAAACAGAAAATCAGAGCAAACAGGGGGTCTGCACTCGGCCAGACAAGGACAGGCAGAGGTCGTAGGCAGAAGACACGGAGGCCCAGGGTGGCAGAAGACACTGAATCGCCCTCTGTTCTCCATGCCGCACTGAGGGGCTTTCTTCATGGCCGTGGGAAAGTGGTGGGCGAGCGTGCACCCCGACCGCCCTATGGACGGTAATTAGCCGGATTAGGGCGGGAGCTGCGCGGCTCGGAGGGACAGGCCCCAGGAACAAAAGGCCCCTTTGCCCGCTCAAATATGGGTCATGAGGTCACCAGGCAGGGTCCCCTAGGAACAGGGCAAGGGGATGGATGCCCACAGAATAGGTCTCGGTGCACCTGGTAGGGAGCGCACTGGCTGGGAACTCCTTAGGAGGCTGTGGCCCAGCTTGGGGTTCAGACTTGGGGGCTAGGGGTAGAAGAGAAGAGAAGGAAAAGAGAAACCTAGATATAGAGAACAGAGGGCAGGGCCCTAAACCTCTTTAGTGATAGCCATCGTGGTGTCTGTAATTTGGCTAACAACTTTCACAGAGTACCCAAACCACAAAAGCCACCTCATTAAGGATCTTGGAAAAGCTGTTGCCGTGCCAGATACCTGTAATCCCAGCGCTCCAGAACAGGAAGCAAGAGGACTGGGCATTCCAGACCAGCCTAGGTTACACAGTGAGACCCGTTTCAACGTGATCCTGTCATACCCATGGGTTTTACAGGCACTCAAAGGGGTGCAAAAGGGTCTTATGGAGAAGTGTCTCACATATCCACTGGCACACAGTAGTCATCCATGTATGTGGTGGGTGGGTGGGTGACAAGGTTGGCAGGAACTGGAAATGACAGAGATATCAAGTGCCCTTGACCTTACCCCCCTTGTCACCCCACATAGCCGTGAAGTTTGGGCAATGGAGGCTCCCAGCCTCTATGAGGTCTATTTCCTTCCAGGGCAAGGCTGTATCAGTGTTGATTGTACTCACCCGGGGCAATGCAGGGACACCAGAGTCGGTAGATGAGGGGGAAGCAGTGAGAAATGGGGCTAATTTTGATTCTATTCCCGTGGCCCAGGACAGCAGTTCTCCCAAAGGTCTAAGTCTGCAGCCACGGGAGAGCAACCCGCCCAACCCGGGGCAGGGGTCGGAAGAGGAGGAGCCCAGACTTTCCCCCACCACCATATCTCTGGAACTCTGTGGAAGAGCAACAAAGTTTGTGGATGCTCACCCCTACGGCTGCCCATGAGTCTCTCCTCACAGGAGATGGCATCAGGGACCGACACACCTGTCCACAGTAGCAGGGAGGTGATGGCTATGGGAGAGGTGGGCAGGTGGATATGGTGTATGGCACTGAGGGTTGTGGGGACTTGGGCCACATGGGCCAGACTTGCCAGGTCTGTGCTTTCCCAATGAAAGAAGAAATCTGGCCTTTCAGGTGCAATTTCCAAGCAGGAAAGGATGGTGTAGGGCCACATTAACCTAGGCAAAGTCCAGTTCTGCTTCCTTCTATGTTCTGAGAATGCCCAGGGCCCTCCCCCTAAATCTCTCTCACCCTTGTCAGTGAGGGAGAGGAGGGTGTTGAAATGGGTGATGTTGGATGCCAAGCCCTGACCAGGATTCCTGTGTCTTGGCCGATGTTATCCCAATGCAGAGGACACTGTACCTGCTCTGGGATCTGCAGGCCAGCCAGTGCTCAGGGAGACAGATTCCAGGCCAGCAGAATCTAGGTAACTAGGCTCATAGTCGGGGGCAGAGATTCTGACTGACACCCAGCTCAGCTGAGGAGCTCGGTGAACCGTGGAATGAGTTCTTCCTCCAGGGAGAGCATCACTAGCTTGGCGGAAGGCTTATCCACTTCCTACGCTTTCCCACATACCACCCTCCTCTCTCCTCCTCCACTGGCTCCTCAGAGCTATCTGAAAGGATTTTTTAAAAGGCAAAGTGGTATTTTTCAGCGGGCCCTGCCAAGGTATTCCACTGAGCAAACACGCCTCTTGCAACAGATTAGGGCAAGAGGGTTACTGGGGCCTGGAGAGAGGGGAAAAAGCAAACGGCCATCTTGGAGTAGGGATATGAGAGAGGCAGACAGGCAGGCAGACAGACAGAGAGAACAGGTAAGAAGACAGACAAGAGAGGCAGAGAGGGAACTGTGTCTGGAGGACACTTTGAAGGGGCTTGCATGGTGACAGTGATGACACTGCCAAGGCAGTCTGCTGCCGCCACAGGACCAACACTATCTCCTTTTCAGACCTAAACTTCTCCCCTGGTAGCTATTTCCTCTAGCTCAGTGGTTCTCAACCTTCCTAACACTGTGACCCTTTAATACAGTTCCTCATGTTGTGGTGACCCCCCCAACCACAAAATTATTTTCGTTACTAATTCCTAACTGTAATTTTGCTACTGTTATGAATCATGATGTAAATATCTTGTGTTTTCTGATGGTCTTAGGCGACCCCTTTGAAAGGGTCATTTCCCCCCCAAAAGGGTGGTAAACTTTAGGGGTAGAACTTTGGGGTCAGGCCTAGGTGGGAGGGAGCTCTCAGCCTCCCGATCTGGCTGGGGCGGGGGAGGGACGTGGACTTTGGACTAATAGCTAAGAGGTGATGGTGACCAAGATGTCAGAGCGCTCTCCCTTCTAGGAGCCTGGAGGCCAAGGAGAGGGCTTAGCTCTAGCTGTCCTCCTCCAGAGAGGAAGAAGTTCCCACCTCACGCTCCCATACCCCCACACCTTCACTCCCATCTGCCCCCCCCATCCTCCCCATCCCCACCTCCCCTCAGGAAGGAGGAGGATTGGACTCTGTGAAGGAGTCTGTGACAGAAGCAGGGAAAGCTGGGGCTGCTGCAGCTGCAGCGGGTGTGGCATGGGGACTCCCCACCTCTTCCAAGGCTTCCCTATTCCTCCCTTCTCTGTAGCCCTGGACACTCTCCAAAACAGCCAGCTCTCTAGACATGGTGAAGGCTTGCTTTCTGTCCCACCCCTAACCCACTAAGGTGGGGACAGAAGTTCTCCACAGAATGTCCTCTGAGAATGTGGTCAGAAGCTGCTTCTACCCCTCCGCTCCCAGCGAGGCCCGGAACAAGAACACATCAGCAGGAGTCATTCTCCCTTTCCTTCCCCACTCCCCCACTTTATTTTGCAAACAGACAACAGGTAGCTCAAATTCCCAGTCTGGAAGGTCCAGGCTGTAGCCTAGCCCTTTCCTCCTCCTGAAAGGAAAAATTTTATTCCAAGACTCATGAACCCTGAACCCTTACCCAAACCTCTAGCTTGAAGGAAAACCACTCAGAGTTACTCCCCCCACCCCGCTCCAACTTTCACTTCATCTTATGGGTCACAGGTATGTTCATGAGTCTTCTGGCTTAGATATCTCAGAGGACGATGCAGACACCCAAGGAGGACCCCAGAGTGCATGGAAGGTGAACTAACTGAACTCCAGCAAGCCCTTCAGGTCATCCCCCACAATGGAGACCTGGGGAATAGGAGTACCGAGACTCCTAGCAGAGCTGGGAATGCCCTTCAGTTTGTAGAACTCTTGCTTAGCATGCATGAAGCCCTGTTTTCAGTTCCCGCTCTGGTTTAAACCAGATGCAGTGTGCTTGACTTTCATTTTAGCACTCAGGAGGCAGAGGCAGGAGAATCAGAAGCTCAAGGTCATCTTCAGCTACTAGCAAGTTCAAGGACAGCCTGGGCTACAGGAGGCCCTGTCCAGCAATGAACTGGAGAAACGACTCCAGTACCCATGTAGTGTGTCTTCCAACTGCCCGTAACTCCAGCTCCAGGGGACCTGACCTCCTCCGAGAACACTACATTCATAAGCACATGCTGCCCACCAAAAGACTCACACATATATACACATAAATAATCCCAGGGCTGGAGAGATGGCTCAGTGGTTAAGAGCATTGCCTGCCCTTCCAAAGGTCCTGAGTTCAATTCCCAGCAACCACATGGTGGCTCACAACCATCTGTAATGAGGTCTGGTGCCCTCTTCTGGCCTGCAGACATACACACAGACAGAACATTATATACATAATAAATAAATAAATATTTAAAAAAAATAATCCCAGCACATGCTGCCCGCCAAAAGACTTACACATATGTACACATAAATAATCCCAGCACATGCTGCCCGCCAAAAGACTCACACATATGTACACATAAATAATCCCAGCACTTGGGAGGGAGAGGCAGAGGCAGGCAGAGTTCTGTGTGTTTGGGGCCAGCCTGGTCTACAAAGTGAGTTTCAGGACAGCTAGAGAGCTACATAGTGAGACCTTATTTCAAAGACATGTAGTGCATGTCTCTTTAACCCCAGCACACCTCTAAAGAGAGATGGGAGCAGAGACAGGAGAGTACCCATCATTTGCACGCTGGGTAGCCTGGAGTAACACAGCAGAATGTAACAAGAGAGACCCTGTCTCAAACAAGGACCCACACCTAATGTTGTCTTCTGACCCTCACAAATGCAGCACACCCTTGGAGGCACACACACACACACACACACAGAGAGAGAGAGAGAGAGAAAGAGAGAGAGAGAGAGAGAGAGAGAGAGAGAACAGATGGTCACAGGGATTCAGTCCAGGGCTGGCTACTCCCATGCTGACTCTGCCCAAATGTCAATCATCTCTGGTCATATTAAAGGAAGTCTTATTTTGTGTCCATGTTGTTTTATATAATATTGGGAATTGAAACCAACTTCTCGAACATGTCAGGCAAGCACACTGTCACTGATTTATATTCCCATAACCCCTACACCATTTTTTAAAATACTTTTTAGTTTGAGACGGGGTCTCACTTAAGTTACTTAGGCTGGTTTTGAAGTAACTCTATAGTCCAGACAGGCCTTGAATTTGCAATCCTCCTGCCTCAACTTCCTGGGTAGCTAGGAGTACAGGTGCATGCCACCAGGCCTGACTTATATTCATTTCTTATCCATCTTCTGGCCAACCACATCCAAAGCCTTTGGGTCTTGCTGAAGAATCAGAGTTCTGAGCTCCCCCTTCCCTGCCCCAGGGAGACTCTACGAAATGTGGCCAGAGCATGCATTTTGAGTTGAGTCCAACGTGATTGTGGGAGCACTCTCGGGTCTCCTTCCCATGCTAAACCCTCTTAGCCGGACTGATACCTGGCAAAAACAAAAAACAAAACTAAACAACAACAAAAAACACCCAACAACCCTCCCTGCCAGAAACCTCACTCTCCCCACTTCTTCCTGTGGGCAAGGACCCTGCTCCTAAAAATGGCCTTGTCAGAGAAGATTTCTTAGAGGATAAAGACAAGCTAGTTTATAGCAAAATTGCATTGGGGGCACTGGGTGAGGACACAGGCTGAACTTCCCAGACAAAGAACAAGGCTTAATCATATTGCCCAAGGGCTATGATCCAGCTCTGTCCAAAGCCTTGAAGAGACTGAGAAATAAGCCATTTGTTCCTCTCTGGCGTGGGAAGAGGCCTGGTTGGAGAGGCAGCCTGGTTGGAGTGTAAGTCCTTACTTAGGCTTCATCAGCTGCATGACCTTGAACATTGACTCGTCTTCTCTAAGGCTCACCACTCCCCTCCCCCGAGCATTCCTCACACAGCTGCTGCAATAATGTAAGGGATGCTCTAGGCTGCTGCTTGCTGAATGTGTGGATGGCTAAGTGGAAAAGGGTAGAAGGCGCCTGGGAAGATGGCTGGCCAGTTAAGAGTGCCCGCTGCTTTTGCAGAAGACCCCAGTTTGGTTCCCAGCACCCACACAGCAGTTCGCTATAGTTCCAGTAGAGATCCAATGTCCTCTTCTGACCTCCAAGGGCATCAGGTATGCATATAAGACATATTGTACATGTGGGCACTCACACATACCACAAAATAAAAATTTAAAAAGCAGATGGATGAATGGGTGGGTGGGTAGGAGGGTGGATGGGTGGGTGAGTAGGAAGGTGGGAGGAAGGATGGATGGATGGGTGGCTGGGGGAAGTGGGGGGTTGGGGGACAGGCCATTTCATCTTTCTTGCAAGCAACCAGCCTGTGTCTCTGAATGGATTCTCTGACATCTAGCAGACATCCCAGTTTGGGGCACACATCATATCTCCTAGTGAAAACTTCATTTCTTTCCTGTTGCTGTTGCCCCAATGTCCCTCTCTTAGCCCCCATGCTGGTGTCAAGGCATTCTTGTCTGGGACCAGGATTCCCCCATGTAGAGTACACATCTATCAGAACACAGCAGCAAACTACTGGCTCAGCTCAGGACACCTTTCCAGCCAGCATGGGGGCACAGGCCTGTCTCTGGGACTTATAGAGGAAAGTCAGCTGTATGGGTAAGGCACAGATCTTGGGTCTTGGGATTCAGAGTCCAGGAAGAAAAAGATAGGAGACACTTAACAGGTGGTCATTGCTAAGCATGAGAAAGCACTCCTAAAGGGGAGAACTAGAAGTCACCTCATGAAGAAGTGACTTCTCGGTCTTCAAGAACAGGTGGATTTGGAGTATCAGAGTTTGAAGAGAAGCATGCGAGGAGAGGACACCACCTATGCAAAAGCAGAAAGGGTGGAGTGGAATAATTATGTTTGTTGGTTTTTGGTTTTCAAGACTGGGTTTCTCGAACCCAGGGAGCTGTCCTAGAACTCACTCTGTAGACCAGGCTGGCCTAGAACTTGGAGATCCACCTGCCTCTGCCTCCTGAGTGCTGGGATTAAATGTGCACTCCAGCACTGCACAGCAAATGGAGTAATTACGTCTGGTAGGCGTACAGGGTAGGGAAAGTGGATGAGAAGAAGCATGTCTTGGGGAGGCTATGGCAAAAGGTGGGGAATGTAAAAACAAGATTTTTCTAGATGAGAACTCAGAGACAGGGTCCACGGTCCGGGTCTGGTCTCTCACACTCCCTTCAAGTCTCTAACCACAATCTCTTTCTGATCCCCTCTCCCCTTTCCCATCAGGCATTGCTGAGTGGAAGTGGTTATTCACTGGGTCTCCAAAAATTCAGAGCATTGTGGTGGGCTGTGCTTTTGGCAGCTGTCAATATTTATAAAGCTGCATAAACTATCACTAGTTAGAAAGGAAAGATGGAGAAACACAGACCTTGGACACCCCAGGCTGGACCCTACTAGTATCCGTGTTAAGGGTGAGATGCTCTCAGGCCCCAGACACAGGTAGCTTCTTTGGTCATAGATTCCCTTACTTCCTGCAGTCTGCAAGCGGCAGGGCTCTCCCCTCCTCTGCATTTTCCCCAGCTAGTCCAAGCCACACAGATCGCCGCCAGCCCGCCAGCCAGCGGGTCTTATTTCACTGGAATGTTGGCATCAAACTCGAGATCGGAAATGAACTCATTATCTGATTATTTTTATTTATGAAAATATAACTGCTCTGGGAGAGAGGCCTTTCTTGAAAAGTTCTCTGAGTGGATGAGTAATTCTCTCCCTTTCGCCGGCATACAGATACGCACACATCAAGAGCTTCAGCTGTTCAGAGCCCTCTTTGTACACGCACATGGGTACTCCTACACACATACACACAAACACACACACACACACAGAGATGTACGCGCACACACACACAGAGGGATGCATGCTTCAGCGAGAGGCTATCATCAAATGTGCAGACATCATGTGGAGATGTGTTCTGGCATACAATAACCTCCTCTGAGGTCAAGGACTTTGTCTCATTTATCCACTGTGGAAACCCCGGTGGTACATAATAGGCAATTAGTAAATACTTGCAGAATGAATGAACAAATAGCTAAGTAATAGATGCTTATATACACAGAGACATTATTCAGACACGCACTTACAGACATGCATGCCCAGCCTTTCTCCCTTCCAGGAACAAAGCCAGAGGATCCCTAATTCCACAGCCTGAAGTCTTCACACCACTAACACAGCTGTTATGAATTTAGAATGAACCATCCAGAATCTTCCAGTAAAGATGTCCACTGTCAGTTGCTAGGAGGCCAAGGAAGTGCTTCCCCTGACCCACTAAACTTTCTCTACAACCTCAAAGTCATTCCAGAGCCTCCCAACCTAAGACAAAATAGCCAGTCTTACCAAGAAAGCCTGAGGGGGTTACTAAAGGCAAACTATTTTTCCAGGAATGTTCTCTGAGAGCTGCCCCCTCTTACCCATGCATGGCTGGCTCACGGGCAGGTCTTACTATGGGGTCTTAGGCAACATCAGCCTGTCTCCCCCTCCCCCACACTCGGGCTCACTCCCCTACTCATCCAGCTCACAGTTATGATCCAGGCTTTTCATGGCTTATGACTTTCTCCCTAGGAGCAGCCTGGGCCAATGCAGAGCTGGAGGCCAGGCACAGGAGAACAGCCTATGAAAGAGTTGCCTGGAGGCTAATCTGCAGGCAGAGCACCCATCTAATCCAGGATAGCACCTCTGGCTATCCCTAGGTGCCTCCCCTATGAGAGTCAGCCTGCTATGGCCTAAGGTGACATCCCTCTCGGCCACATGACTTCAGACAGGTCAGTGGCTCTGGAGCTCCAGGTGCCTGCATACTCTGGACAGTTTTGTCTTTCTGTCTAGGGTGCTTCCCTGTCCTAGACCCCACTGCTCTCTGACCTTCTTTCCATCCTAGAAATGATTAAAGAAGTCCCAGCTTCCCTTAGCACATCTCAAGCCCTGTCTCATGGCCCCTTAAAAAGACACAAGTGCTCTGGCCTTGCCACTCAGTTCTTCACCTCCAACAATATGAAGTTGCTACCTGGTCCACCAGAAGCTGTATCTGGTAGATGCTGAGGACAGGGCCAACTTGTTTTGCTAAAACCATCTAGTCCCAAAGCCAAGTCAGCAAGAAGGATTCTGTTCCATGTATCCAGTACCCAAGAGAAACAAATGTACATGTCCGGGAGTAGATGTGGACACACATGTTTTTATCATGAGGCTCAAACTGAAACAACCCAAATACCTGTGCACAATGGGTGGTTAAGACAACTGCGATGCTCTCATATACTCGAACACTACATGGTGATTAAAATAACAAAATACATCAGCGTGAGTCTCCAAGGCTTTGTGTTGGATAAAATAAACCACACACAAAACACCATCTGATACCATTTGTATGAAGGTGAACAACCTGTGATGGTAAAAGTCAGACTCTAGGGGTGGTCTTCTCTGGAGAGGAGCACAGGGTCGGGGGGGGGGTCTTGAAACATGTGATGCCGTGGTCTGTGGTTACATGAGTGTAGACACATGAATGACAACCTAGCCAGATGTGAAGTGATGTTCAATAAACTGAATTGCATGTAAATTATCATGAGGAATGGATCCAAGTCACAAAGGATCTAAGCAAACAGAAAGGAGTCAAGAGGAAGATAGATAGATGATAGATAGATAGATAGATAGATAGATAGATAGATAGATAGATAGATAGATAGATAGATGATAGACAGACAGACAGACCAACATAAGGAGAGAATGTGTGCTTTGTTTCAAACTAGACTCCTGGGCAATCTGTAATTAGAGAATATTCTAGAAAACTGAAGGGAGCCCGCCATTCTCTGAGCTCTGAAGAAGGTAGTTTGTGGGCCTGTAAATGGAAGAACAAATGTCTAGGTGTTTGTCTCTTGTGTATACTATTTGCTTACTTTGGGGTTCTCTGACCGTCTGCACACATTTCAGCTGTTCCTCATCCCGACCTGCTCTTGTTCAGCATCCCTGACCCATTCCATCATAACCTAGGTGTTTCACTATCCCTCAACTTCCTTACTTTGGTCCTTGAGTCTGAGTAACCTTTCTACAACAATATGGAGAGATCAAATGCCTGTCCTTGTTAGATTTTTTTCAAGTGTCCAGGCGATCAACTCCAAATTCGACCATGCGATTCATCCTAAAGTGTGGCCATGGCTAATGGTAGCCTACCAGCTCATAACCAGAAAGCTGGAGTTCAATGGAGGGCAGAGTTACCAGGCTCTCTGTACCTGTATGAACTTGCCAAGCTACGGGAGACCACGAACACATCTTCCACATGGTCATCCCTGAAATGATGGAGGACACTGAAGCCAAGGTCAGGGTACTGGGACTCTACAATCAGACTCAGGCATGTCCTCCCCTCCTCCAGGACAGCCCCTGTTCCAGCCAGGCTGGTCTATCTCATGAAGCCTTCAGTAAGCCACTCCCATGCCTGCCTCTCCCCACCCCACCCAGCACAGACCTTTGTTGCATACAACCAAGCCTGGTGCCAGGTGAGTCAGTTTCCCCAAGGAGCTGCCCATCTTTGCTCATTCCCCAGGTGAAGAAATCTTGGTTGAGAAATCAGCTGGCGTCTCTGAAAACACACAGCTGGTAATCAGTGGCGTCAGGATTTGAACCCAGCAGTCACCTGCTCTACCAACTCCTAGCTAGTCCTGCTCTGTAGCCTGCCATAGCGGCTTCCACTCCCTGTGGTAGAGTGTATTGACCTAGATACAAGCTGAGGGCCTGGAGACCTGAGCCCCTGATCCCAGACCCTTCCCTGCCTGAGGAGACTCTTAAGCCCCTAATGGCCCCTATGTCCCCTCATCCACACCATCCAAATGGGCTGGCATAGGATGAGGCCTTCATTGCTGCTCTCACAAGTTCTTGAGGGCATTCAAACCACCATACGCTCCACACATGGCCCAGTCTGGAGCTGGCCGAGTGTATGAGGGAAGGTAAGCATTCACGGCACCTGCACCTACTCCAAAGAGAGCCATGGGACCAAGGGAGCTAATGTCACAGCCCCGCCTCTTTGCAATAGTAGCCAACTCTGAGGACACCGAAGGTCTTAGCTCCTGTTCTTCTGGCTCACTCTGAACTCCTACCCTACCATTCCCACCACATGCTTCCACTGTACCCTTGAGTGTACCCTAGCAGAGTCTCTGGATCTCAGACATGAGTTTTCTTTCCCCCTTTAGACTACAGGTTCCCTAGGAACAGGGAGTCTATTGTCCACAGCCGGGTCTCTCTAGAAGCCCCTGTCACAGGCTGCTTCTCCATCAGGCCTTCAAACCACCCTGAAATGAATGGGATTTGGTTTAGAGGCTTCAATATTACAACTCTAATATTTGGCTTTCATAGAGGAGGAGAAGGAGCAGTATGAGGGCGTGGCTGCGGAATGGAGACAGATGTATGCCAACCACTGTGCAATGATATGCAGATGTGCACGCTGGGTTTGTGCAAAGGAGTCCCGCGACTTCACTGTTCTGGTGGGCTTTGCCCCCTGGGGAACTCTGTGCCTCCTGGAGACTTTACAATCTCATGTGGCAACAACCAGGAGACAGCCACCGCACAGCATCCTGGCGCCAGTAGAAACCGTTGGGGAGCCATGTCTTCTGGATACTCTGTGAAGTTGCTCCCACCCACCAGGTCAGAGGATCCAAGAGAGAGGCTGAGGCCATCCTTGAATGGGCTTGGGCATAGTCAGAGCTAAAGACTTCTGAGTTCCAGAGACATAGTTCCTGAAAAAAGTAAAGACCATTCCTCGGCTAGTTCTAGGTTTTCAGATTGTTCCTGTGACCAGCACTGCCAACATTATGCCATGCTGCCCACCAGCCCTGTGCCCCAAGAGGGCAATGGGCCACAATAGCCAGAATACCTAGGGGCTTTCCAACATTGATAACCACCACGTGTGGGGCACCCTACCTGTCCAGGCGCTTCAGTGTGTTGTATCATTTAATCCTCAGCAGATGTAGGCAGTACTGGTAGGATTCCCATTTAATTAAGAAGATATAGAGGCCATGGTCACTCAACACGGTGGGAGTGGACTCCAAGTTTCAGCCTGACTGGTCATGGTGGCTCAAATCCTTCTAATGCCAAGGACTCGAGAGGCTGTGGCAAAAGAACTGCTGTGATGGATTACATAGTGATTTCCAGGTCAAACTGAGCCATAGAGTGAGACCCTGTCTCAAAAACCAAAGAAGCCAGGCTGGTATGATGGCTCTACAGGTAAAAACATTTGTCACCAAACCTGACAGCTCCAGTTTAATTCCCAGGACCCACATGGTAGGAGAGAACTGATTCTTCTCGGATTGTCCCCTGGCCTTTCTCTATATATAGTATCTGTGCGTACTCACGCACACACATTAGTCCAAAAATGGCCCTCTTTACTACTACTTGCCTCTCATGAGTCCCTCAACAGCTACTAAACACACAGTCCCAACGGCAGTCACTGGGGAGGGAGCCAAGTTCGGTGCAAGGACTGGAGACCCCTCCATGTGAGATCAGTTGACAAGCATGAAAGGGCCCATCCTCTAGCCTAGACTCTCCACTAAATGCTACCTGTCATCCAGGTATCAGAGCCTCATTCCTTTGGAACAAGCTATTGCTTTCTGTACACTCCTGTATTAAAACACAAATCCCACTGTAAGACAAGAGACCCAGGTCAGCAGGGGGTTCCTGGTGCCTACAGACAGCTAGGTAATATGTATACAGAAAGATCTGGGGCTTAGCAAGCAAACTGAATCATCATTTAGCAATCTTGTGGCTTGAAATGATGTTGTGGGAGACAATGATCTTCCCAGGGCACCTTGTGCTCTTTCCAACCAGTCATACCTCACTTTTCATACCCAACAGAGACCAAATGAATATTTAGCTATTCTATAGCATTCTATAGGTGGGTGGTCCTAAGGCAGGAACACAAACTAGGATCTTTATCCCACTTTGCTGTCAAGGAAACTAAAGTTCAAGGAGATTGTAGTTCAGAACTGAGAATGGATCCGGATGAAACCAGTTCACTTGTAGATGAAGGCTACTTCTTCAAAGTCCTGGTAGGTAGAAGGAGGAGAGAGTGAGGACAGGAGCCAAGTGGAAAGCCCAAATCCACAAACGGGGTTCCCACAGTGGCAGGTGGGCACCAAGCAGGCCAGGCCGGATAGGGCTGGCACCAACACGAGTAGGGATAGAGATGCCAGCTCTCACCAGCCAGCCAGCCTGCCAGCTGGGGAAGCTTCATTAGAATTCCTCAGCCCTCCAACCCATTTCCTTCCTGGCATACAGGACAGCTAATGGCTTCTGTCGCCTGCTGCCAGGGTGAGATAGGCCGGGATGGCTGCTCCAGGCTGAGTTGGGGGTGGGAGTGACCTCGAATGAGCCCAGAATCATTCTTCTCCCCTATCTTGGAGTAGGGAGCAGCCCCTACTGTGACATAGTGTTTCCCCAGGTCAAGAGCCCACCTGCCTGCCTGTCTGTCCAGCCCCCTCACCCCCCGCCAGAGCCCAGGGGTTGTTGAGTGTGGACAGACAGACACAGGCTGTGGGAAGCATCAGTGATTAATGGGTGATGAAAAGCAGACTCCGGCAGGATGGGGGTGGAGTCAGAGGAGCAGAGAGAGGCTGTCTGTTTCAGACTTGGTTCAGCTCTGAGCCCAGAACTGGGGGTGGGGGCCACAGCTGAGGGCAATGCCTGGCCCTGGCCTCCAAGTCCCAGTCTGAAAAAAGAGTCCACTGTGGACATCAACCAGCAAAACTCAGACTCAGTCCTCAGGGGAACCCTGGGAGGAAGCAGCTTTGCCCAACCCCCAGGGACATGTAGTTACCCTTAAATACCCTCTTTACCTTTAAATGCCTCCTCCAGTGGTAAAAGGCTAGAACAGCCATACATACCCCCGCCCCTTCATCTTTCTCACAAGGGACCAGAAGCCCCTCTCAACCTTCACTCTCCAAATGTATGACAACTCTCATGGTTTACTGGCAACCCTAAACTCTGTCCCTGGGATCTACCTCGCCCAGCCTTCACCTTGGAAAGCTTAAATAAAGTGAATTCCCTGCCAGAGAGAGACTTTGACAGCAAAAACTGTATCTGAGACTATATTTAGATGAGACCCCCAGGGTTGGGATAGACAGCCAAGACGACAGAAACCAAGGCATGAACGGGGCCTGCACGGGGTGCTCACGGGCCCTGCCTGGGACCCCTGAGACCTTACCTTCCTCTCCTATACCTAGACATGTCACAGAGACCCACCTGTCCCATTGTGTAGGACACTAGCGTCAGCCTGGGTAACCCTTTGTACTATGAGAGTCTTCCAGGGCTTTCTCCCCAGGTCTAACCCAAGAGTCTTGGGATCATGCCAGAGGCCTAAAAGAAGGAACCAGCTACAGATAGAAGAAGTGGCTTTTGGGGGCTGGGGAAGATGACAAAGGCACATGCTGACTCAAGAATTTTGCTTATGACTGACCAGGCCTGCCTCTCGTGAGAACGAAAATTATTGTCTGCTTGTCGAAAAACTAAATAAATTTCCCTGAGTGGTAGTACAGACTATAATCCCCGCACTCAGGAGGCTGAGGTAGGAAGCATAGTGACAGGCTAGCCTGGGTTACTTAGCAAAAGCCTGTCAGAATGAAAACAAAACAAAACCAAAAAAAAAAAAAAGCCCGGGGTGATAAAGTCAGAGGGTGAGGCCTGCCTTCTTCTTGCCTACCAGGCAGTCTGTGTGTCTGTTGGCTCATGTGTCTCGGGAACCGTCTATCTGGAGACATCCACACTGGGGGAGGTTATTCACCCTACCTCCCCCAGAGGAAAACTGCAGGGGGAGGTGCCAAGTGCGGCCAACCCAAACCCTCTTTCTGAATCCGCACCCTGCTCAGAGCTGCGGGGAGAGAAACTCTTCACCATCTGGGAAGTGTTAGAGACTTCCAGAAAGGGTTTGACATGGCAATGAGAAAACTTTTCAATCAGGAAAACAGAGACATAAACTTCTCCCTTGCGAATAATCCTGGATTCCCAGGAGACACCTGACCACATACCCAGCAGTATGTTTGTTAAGGACGCAGGCACACAATTTTTTTATTACATTTTTTCTTTATTTTTCGTGTGTGTGAGAGAGAGGGCAGGGGTTGGGTGGGGGGAATCCACGACACTTGTGAAGAGGTCAGAGGACAACTTGTGTAAGTCAGTTCTCCCCTCCCACCATACATATTCCAGGGATCGAACTCCAACAGTCAGGCTTGGCAGCATTGGCCTTTTCCCTCTGAGCATCCTCCCTGGCCCCAGCTCAGGATTTTAAACATCACCTGTCCTGCCCAATCAGAGAACTCTTTGAGCCAGGGTGGAGGAGGGGTGAACTTTACTGAGCTTTGGATCACAGTTCCTGTCTCTTGCCTTCACAGAGCACAGACTTGTCATCTGAGAGGAAGGGGGAGGCTGAGGTCACTACCCTTCTCCTGTTTCTATTCAGAGCCCTGCGCTCCCCCCACCCCACCTCAGGGACATAGCTGGGTTGGGGCAGACTTGTACCCTGTAGGCTGTGGTCTGGGAGGAGCTGCAGGGTGGTTCTTAAAAAGGGGACTCTGAGGTGCTGAGGGCCTCACACCTTAGGGCAGGGGACAAGGCACCCTTGCCTAGAGCCAGTGACCATGGCTCATCTGTGGTAGAGTGTTGGTGATGCAAAGCATGCTGGAGGCAGCTGGGCTCAGCCAGAGAGTCACAGAACTCTTCTAGGGGACAGTGAGAAAGTGGGAGAACGCTCCACTTCTGTCGCTATACAGCAAATTGCCTACAAGTTAGCCGCTTAAAACACCTGTTCACTACCCACAGCTCTGCAGATCAGTAGTCCAGGTGGGCCCAGCGGGGCTGTCGGCTCAGATGTCCAAACAACTGAGGATTCAGCTGGCTGGGCTGGTTTCTAGAAACTCGGAGCTAAACAGTTCTCACCTATGGCAAAATTCAGTTCCTTTGGCTATAGGACGAAAGGTCACAGCCTTCTGCTGACTGCCAGCATCTAGAAGCTGCCTCTCTGAAGTTCTTTCCTCCATGTGGACCCCAGTCTTCAAATCACCATCAGACATCTAAGCTGGCAACTGATGACATCATGTCCTGACGTCACCCGGAGACCTCTGCTTCCAAGAGGTGGATGGGAAGAGATTTTCCATCCTTTCGTGAGCTCACAGTTGCTAATTTGTACCTTAATTACATTTTGGGATTTGTTTTGCCTTCTGAGAGTCCCTGAATAAGTCTGAGATCTCAGCCTCATCTGGGAGCTGCTGGAAACTCTTGGGAATCCTGGTTAGAATTCCAACTCCTCAGAGGGAACCGGAGCGCTGTCACGGCTGCAGTGCTGGGGCAGGACTGTGTGTCTGCCTTTCCTCCCCACCCCCACCCCCCGGGAAGGGCCTGGCTCTGGGCTTTCTGTGACTCCAGAAGGAGCCCTGCCTCAGCACCTGGGGCCTTGGCCTCCCATGTATCACGTCTTTCATGAGTGGTGGTATGTCATTCCCCAAGCTCCAGCCTGGGCTCTGCCCTTCCGTTGCTCTCTCTCGACACCTTACAGCTCCATGCCTTCTCTGCCATACTCCCTTCCCACTGCTGGCATCTAGTATCTACCAATTCTCTACCTTAACCTGCTCTCTCCCTTACCCTAGTGGGCACCTGCCAGGTCACATGTCCCAGGCGCTATGGTGACAACTGGGATGGAGTCTCTCTTGCTGTTCTATTCTCAACATCCAGTTCAGTGCTAGGAGTCTAGCAGACATTCTAACAGACTTACTTCGTGGTTTCTCTGGGTGATCTGTGGGGTCCATCCACCCCCTTGCCCCAAACCTGAATATTTGTCACCACTGTCCTCTAAGTGTGGAAAGTCTAGGTCCTCCCCTTCAGACTGGGAACAAACAAAGCTTGTGTGTGCAGTCCAGTGGGATGAAATGTTGCTACGTACCCTGCCTGTCCCCAGTGAGCATCTCACGTGCAGAGATACCACACACCACACAGAGAGGGACCCTGTGCTCTCCTTGGCCTTTGCCTAAGAGGGCAAGAGCTACCACCCACAGCTCGCGTTCCTTTGACACACCTGGGACACCTTCAACTGACCTCTGTGGATTTGCTCTGCTGGTCTTGATCGCTTCTCATTCCATCCCAGAATTTGGGCCTGTGTTCTCTCCCCCAGTGACCCACCCACTTCCTCTTGGGAGACCAGCCGAAGACAGTGAGGTTTGAAGAACGTCCTAATCCCGCTCCAAAGCACTGAGAGAACGAGAGAATGACTAAAAGCCCTGGAACGTAGAGCCTGTTGCTTCCTGCTGGGCATTCTGAATGAAACATGTAACCCACAGCTGCAGTTGAGACAAGAAGCTACTCCTCGCCAAGGGATGCCACCGGACTCCAAGCAGAGCTACGAGCAAAGCAAGCAAGCTCTTGACTTGGAACTAAGCCAAAATGCCCGTCCTGCCAGCTCACCGTTGGGAACCACATCCGACACTCCAAGCACATGTTTCTGCTGGTCTTATCTAATGCTCCCCATCCCCCAACAGCCCGGCTCTTTAGGTGGTTGAGAGGCAAAGAGAAAGACAGTCCCACATGCTCTCCAGCCTCAAAGAACATTCCAGATCTCCCTCTCTGTCATCTCAGGGGCAGGTGCCCATGCTGCAACTCAGCAAGGTCTAGGGGTGTGGGGTGCAGGAGAGACTTTCATGGGGAGTAGAAGGCTGGCAGCTGGGAAATTCCTGAAGGAACTTCCTGCTTCAAGGGAGGGCACACTAACATGCTTCCAGTGCCTCTGGGCAAAGTCGGGATACACACTGGTCTTGAAGGTATAGTCCCATGAACTTGGATAGATATATACCCCATCTGCATCAAGTACAAAGTATTTCCAGAATGCTCCAGAAGGTTCCATGGAGCCCTTTCCAACAGAGATCATCCATCTAACTCTAAATAATCACATGTACGAATTTGTCTTGCCATCAAATAATTCTGCCTGGTTTGAATCTTATTCACATGGGAATAGGGACAGTCTATGTGTTCCTGTGCCTGAGTGAGTCCCCTGCCTCTGCAACCCTCAGACACTGCCTCCTGTTCATTATGACTTCCTTCCAGAAATGCAGCCACAACATCCCCAGGTCCCTGCCTGGGCTCTGTCCTTACTTCACATTCCCTGAACACTATGAGTCTATGTGACCTTGTGGCCATTGTCACTCACCTACTTCCTTCCCGTGCAGACACATTCTAAGAGCCCTTAGTACCTGCTCTGCCCCAGATCTATATATGATGTCCACTTCTTGTCCATTTGAATGATAAGGGAGTTAGTTAAATCAGCAGTTCACTGTCACACGACCAGGGTGATGGGGAAACTCTGTCAACCAATCACATCTAGTTAAGGCGTGGCTACCTGGAGCCCAGGAGGAAAAACTGGGAGAACTCAGGTGCACGCTCTCTCTGTGGGGCTCCCACCAGACAGATAGGAAGTCGGACCTCCCACTCTTGTAGCGTGAGTTTCCCCTTATAACCATTAAAATATAATTGTTATTCTTGAGCTGGCCTGGTTATTTATCGTACCGACCTAATCAACAACATCTGGCTCCCAACGTGGGGCCACTATAGTCTCTGATAACTCTGGCCAGCCACAGCCACGCTGCATTCATTTGGGCATAGTCTGCCCCAGATTGGCACCCAGCTCCAAACCCTGTAGCCAATCCCACCCGCGCCAGAGAAGCCAACCGGCACCCAGCAGTTCGCCTGTTCCCCACACACTCCCCCTCGGCTTCCATCAACTCCTCAACCCAAGCCCAGATCTTGCTGCTGCTGAATCCTTCGGCTCCACACCCCGCACCGCTTGCCACGCCACACGCCTTGGGTCCAGCCACCGCTGGAGCAGAAGATTTGTTTAGATGGCTATTGAACAGCCAAAGACCTTCACAGAGCACAAGTCTATGATTTATACTAAAAAACTTCTTGATTTGGGGAGGGAGGAGGGGTGGGGGGTAGTGGGAGGGGACCGGGAGAAGGGGAAGAAAGGAAAAAAATTTTTTTTTATCTTTAATTATGTTCTTGAATGGAAAAAATAAAACAAAACAATGTATGGGAAAAAAAAAAGATTATAAAGTAAAAAAAAAAAAAAAAAAAACTTCTTGATTTTGGTATTTATGAGTTATTGTTTTTAGACAATTATATTGGTATAGATTCTTATATATTGATACAAAATTAAATTATATTGAATATTATATACATATGTGCTTCTACCTCTGTTTAAAACATTGTTTATGTATTGATATATATATTTACCATATTACAATGTACATTATTACCTCTGATCAAGATATTTATACATTGTTTACATTTGAAGGTCATTGTCCTCACTCATTGGACAGTTATTTATTGTCTTAGTCTTTAAGTTAGATATTGAGAATTATAGATCAATAGTCATCTATGTTTGTCATATTTATAATTAGACTAATCAGGTTCTTTAGATACATAGAGATTATATTCAATATAGATAGATAATCTTCAACCTCTTCAAAGAGCTGTAGAAAATAGCATTTAATCTAACTTAGAGTTCCGTGGTAGTGAGACACAATCGCTCCTGGCAACACCGATCTATTCCCGAGAGAATGTTGAACACCAAAGACACTCCACCTGGAGCTTTTCTTCTTGGCAAAACTGGCCTTTGGGCAAAGAAATGCCCATACCTCAACCACTGACAAAGATATATAGTATATCCTGCCAAGACAGGGTAAGATAGTTTTGAAAAATTTCTTGTCAGTTATGTTAGTCCTTAGCCAAAGTTGGTTGCTTCAACATTGCAAATGAGACTTTGGATGATTGCCCAGATAGCCAATTGTTGCTGCCATTTGTTGCACATTTTGGAAGTTTCTCAATTGCACTTCCTGTTTACTCAAATAATATTGTTTCTCTTCTCAGATCTTCGATGGGATTGAAGATTAGATAACTGTAGTTACCTTCCTTATGATTTAGCCAAGCTTAATTTCAATGCAATATTTAGACTTCTTAAAATAGAATGTTTAATAAAACTTTTGTTATATGTTCCTTACTTAATATTATTTATTGTTTGTAATTTTATATTTGGTATCTGTTCCTATTATATATAATTATATTGGGTTTGGATCGATCTTGTTTAGACAAAAGGGGGAGATGATGGAGAAACTCTGTCAACATCTAGTTAAGGCGTGGCTACCTGGAGCCCAGGAGGAAAAACTGGGAGAACTCAGGTGCACGCTCCCTCTGTGGGGCTCCCACTGGACAGATAGGAAGTTGGACCTCCCACTCTTGTAGTGTGAGTTTCCCCTTATAACCATTAAAATATAATTGTTATTCTTGAGCTGGCCTGGTTATTTATCGTACCAACCTAATCAACAACACCAGGGCATGAGCACATCAGCTCAGGAGCACTAAGGGCTAGGAGAAGGAGGAGTGGGGAGAAGAGAGTCATTCATCTAGTTAGAATACTTATTAAATGTCTCCTATATACCAAGCTCTGTCCTCAGCATTTATGGGGGAAGGGGCATGGCATACGTGGAAATCACAGTATAACACTTCGGAAATTGGTTCTTTCCTTCCACCTTGTTTAAGGCAAGGTCTCTCTATGTTTATATGGAGTTGCCTCCTCTAGGCTAGCTGGCCACTGGCTGACTCTCCTGTGACCACCTCCCATCTCGCTGTGGGAGTGCTGGGATTGCAGATGTGTACAGATGTTCATAGCACTTTTACCCTCTGAGCCATGACCCAAGCCCAGGACTTGGTTCTTAATAATCTACCATTTGATGTTAAGACACACTTGGGCAAGCGAGACGGTTCAGTGGGTAGAAGCACCAATAGGCAGGCCTGGGGACCTTCATTTCATCCCCCAATCTCACAAGGTGGCAAGAGAGAATGAATTCCCAAAAGAGTTGTCCTCTGAGCTCCATATTTATCACACACACATGCGCACGCGCACATGCACTAAATTCAATGTTTTAAAATTAGCTGTGAACATGCATTTTTCTCTCATGAGTGGTCGAGCAGTTCATCTACAGATCTCACTGGAGGCAGACGATGTCTTTCATGCTGTTGGACCCAGGCAGCAGCTGCAGCTATCTAGAAACTTGGCTGGGCTCACAGAGTCAAGATGGCCCACCCTTGAGTTTGGCATGCTGGCCAGGACTCTGGAAAGTCAGGCCGAGCCTAGATGAAAGGTTAGGTTACTGCAGCTCCCTCTCCTCATTCTCTGTAATAGGAGGTTGCTTGTTTGTCCCAGCCACCCAGAACAAAATAATCACACAGAAACTGTATTAATTAAATCACTGCTTGGCCCATTAGCTCTAGCTTCTTATTTGCTAACTCTTACATATTAATTTAACCCATTTCTATTAATCTGTGTATCACCACCTGGCTGTGGCTTACCGGCTAAAGTTCCAGTGTCTGTCTCTGGTGGGGCCACATAGCATCTCTCTGACTCCGCCCTTCTTTCTCCCAGCATTCAGCTTAGTTTTCCCCACCTAGCTCTGTTCCCCTATAGCTCTGCTATAGGCCCAAAGCAGTTTCTTCATTAATTAACCAATAAAAGCAACACATAGGCAGAATGACCTCCCAATTCTCAGTCTCTTTTCTGTGTGGATTTCTCCAGGAGAGGAACCAGACTTCCTATAGGACGCTTCATGGATGGCCCTGTGGGTTGTATTCTGTTGGGTCAGGTGAGCCACAAACCCGAATCAATTGAGAGGTTGGGGGGAAGAGCATCAGGAGTTGAGTGGCTGTTATCTTTGGAGAATAGTTATCATTCCCTCCCACCTTTTGTTCCCCTTTTGGTTTCCTGAAGAAGGGTCTTATGTAGCACAGGCTGACTTCAAACTTGCCACATAGCTAAATCTGACCTTGAGCCCCTCATCCCTCCTGCCTCCATCTCCTCAGTAGTGGGATTATAGATGTGTACCACCACACCCATCTCTACCTTTTTAAGAACTGGTGCTTGCTGGGTAAGCCAGGCTAGCCTCAAGCTTTCTAAGTACGTGGCTAATGGTATGTGCCATTATGGCATATAATATACCAAGTTCCTTCTTAAATAGAGTGTACTTAAATTAAATGCCATTTCCCATGGATTCTCCTACATAGCAGCCACAGGTTTTTTTTTTTTTTTTTTTTTTTTTTGAGGCCAGGTTTCTTGTAGCCCAGGTTGGCTTCAAACTCACAGACATTCCCCTGTCTTTGTGTTCTGCATGCTATACCTGTGATCCCAGCACTGGCATGGGAATGTGCTCAGGAGATGTCCTCCAAAGCCTGAAAGTTGTCCACCAGATGGTTCGGAGCACTCAGGAGGCTGAGGCAGAAGCCAACCTCTACATGAGACCCTATCTCAAAAAACCCGGACCAATACTTTATATTACGAATGACACTTTGAGACAGATGACAAATGGTCGAGGAAACACGTGTGGGCAGGCAGGACCATTGCAAATGACTACGTAGCCTGTGCACTGTGCAGAGGGACCTCACCACAGACAGGACTGAAGGGAAGCCTGAAACCCAGCCTCACATTCCACCCACCAAGCATTGTGCTCTGATGAGAGGCTATGTCTGCCACAGGGAAAGTGAGGCTTTTCCTAATTTGCCTACCCAGAAAGGGGGCTCCTTTCTCTAACTTGATGAAGACACCATATTCTGACCAGCAGCAGGGGAGGGCTGGAAGGTAACAAAATAATATTTTAACCTACTTCATAGCTGAAGCCATAGAAGTCAACCTGACAAACCATAATAACAGATTTATTAAATTTCCAGGGGAAAAAAATTGAACAATTGATCCCCTGGGAAGGTGAAGCTATGGCTGGTCCAAGGAGCTAAATACCTCTCCTCACTAGAACATTCCCATTAAAGCAAACATGCCAGCATTTCCCAGGCTCCACCTCAGGTCAACATTCCAGTCTGGAGAGGAAGATCTTCGGGGGGTGGGGTGCTCATAATACAACAGCACACAGGTAAAGGCCAGGCAGTGTGCGCTGTGAACAAGAGGCCCTGCCTGGAGCAAGGTGGAAGTGAAGACTTACACCTGAGGTTGTCCTCTCCTTCGCAAATGTGCCGTGGTACATAGACACATAAACACGCATGTGCATGAACACACACAATACTGCAAGCCTCACTGACTTTTGCCTCACAGCCTCTGCACGGTGCCACAGAGGTAGAGAACTGACAGCTCTCGTCTTCAGTGCAGGTCCTCCTAAGGGAAGAATAGGAATCTGAGTCTCCATGAATGCTAACAATGCTGGTACTCAAGAGCTTTGGTGACTGGCAGCTGTCTTGTGTTGCTGTATCTGGAGGGAGGGATGAGATGGCTGAACACCCAGGGATGTTCTTTGTGGAAGGTTACATCTGGCTGGCCTCTCAGGAGGTTGTGGGAAAACCATCTATGACCTATTGGCCTTCCTGAAGACACAAATCCTAAACATGGCATGGAACTACTGTAGGCAGCTCTTAGAGGGCTGCAAGGCTCACAGTTGGGACCTTTTCTTTGGGGACAACCCTGACACCCATGGGGAGTTCTTTCTGAGGCCTTGCCCTGGAGTTCTCTTGCTATTCAGTCCTGGCCTTTGCCTTCTCCAGGAGTCCTCTCTGATCACCTCCTGTAGAGCTCTCTCCCTTCTGGGAGCTACAAGTGTCATTTAATTAATTATTTTGTCTTCTTCTTCTTCTTCTTCTTCTTCTTCTTCTTCTTCTTCTTCTTCTTCTTCTTCTTCTTCTCCTTCTCCTTCTCCTTCTCTTTCTCCTTCTCCTTCTCCTTCTTCTTCTTCTTCCCCTTTCTTGTTTCTTTTGTTTTGTTTTTGAGACAAGGTTTCACTATATATCCCTGGTTGTTCTGGAAATCATTATGTAGAACAGGCTGGCCTTGAGCTCACAGAAATCTTGCCCGCTTCTGCCTCCAGAGCGCTGGAATTGAAGGCATGCTGGGTTAATTATACCTAATTCTAGTCTTTGCTAGTCTCCTTAAATCATGTTGAAACCACAGTGTAGGGGAAACTATCTCTAGTTGTTTTTTAAAATTACACTTACTTATTTTTTATTCTCTCTCTCTCTCTCTCTCTCTCTCTCTCTCTCTCTCTCTGTGTGTGTGTGTGTGTGTGTGTCTGTCTGTCTGTCTGTCTGTCTGTAAGAGAGACAACTTCCAGGAGCTAGCTCTCTCCTTCCACCATGTGGATCCCAGGGCTCAAGCTCAGATCATCAGGTTTGGCAGCAATCACCTTTACCCACCCAGTCATCTCCCAACCCAACAAGCTACTTTTTAGCACTTAATGTGTGAAATTCTTCAAAGTCTAGAGAAGAGGGGCCTAGAGAAATGACTCAGCAGTTAGACATGCTTGCTGCTTTTTCAGGCTCCCAGCACCTACACTGGGCAGTTCACAACTGCCTGTGACTCTAGCTCCTAGCTTGCTGTTCCTCCTCAAGTGAAGACTATATGTACAATAGTGCTCCTGCAAGGGGGTGGGGGTGCCTCCATCTCCATCTCTTGTTTCTTAAGGACAAGCCCTGTTCTAGCCATCTCTTTGGCTTGCCTTTCTCTTTTACCTAGATATGGAATGAAGCCAGGCAATTGTGGTGCACACCTTTAATCTCCACACACAGGAGGCAGAGGCAGGCAGAGCTCTGAGTTTGAGGCCAGCTTGGTCTACAGACCAAGTTCCAGGATAGCCAGGACTACACAGAGAAACTCTGTCTCAAAAACAAAACAAAACAAAAGGAATGGAATGAGTGGGGTAGATAAAACCAAGTGGATGTATAATTAACTAAAAAGCACACCCAGCAAGGTAGTGAATTCTAAAAACATGGTGAAGTATTATTTAGGTCAGCCTCTGGGCACACCTGTGAGGTTTAGGTTAACTGAGGTGAGGAGGTGGCCCTAACAGTGGGTGGCACCATTCCCTAGACTTGGACCTTGGGATGCATAACAAGAGCATTTGTTACCCTCTGCCTCCAGAGTGTGGATGCAAAGCAGCCAGTTGCCTCAGGCTCCTGCCTCCAGGAGCTCCCCACCACAGCCCACCCCACCTTTGAACAAACCCTTCCTTCCTTAAGTTGTACTGTCAGGGCATTTTATCAGGGCCACAGGAGAAATCACCAAGACAACACCCAAAGTTGTGATGTCAAACACATTCATGTTTTTAACTTAGGGATGGAGCATGGGGTGGTAAACGAAGAATGGGGGGGGGGATATTTAAAGGAATAAATCAGTAAGACAAGTGAAGGTGTTTGTGGAGAACGGCACAGAGTACCATTGAAGAGCACAGCTAACACTGAAAGCTGGGTGTGTCCACACATGCTTGTAGCCCCAGTGTTGGGAGACATACAAGGAGATCCCCAGATCCCACAGGCTGTGCAGCCTGACCCAAATGGCAAGCTTCAAGTCAGTGAAAGACCCTGTCTCAAGGGACTAAGACAAAGAGTGATAAGGAAGATACTAATGTCCTCTGGCTTCCATATGGGCATGTGCACTTGCCCACACATATGCACATACACACCACACACACACACACACACACACACACACACACACACACACACACACACACACACAGTATTGTATAGTCCTTGGAGCTCAGGCATTAAAGTCACCTGCCCTCCCAAAGAAGAAAAAAAAAAAGTGAGAACCCATGTAAGAACAGCTAAACTCAAAACCATCGACAACACCAAGTGCTGACAAGGATGTGGAGTAACTGGAACGCCTCGTACACTTTCCATGGAGTATAAAGATGTACAGATCACAGATGCTTAAGAAAAGAAGCCAGCTGCTTTCTCTTAAAACTAAATGACTTCCCTATGACCCAGCAACTCCCCTCCTAGATACTCACCCAAAGGTGCACATAAAAAGATCTCTACAAAACAATCACAGCCGCTTTCCTTCCAACAGCACGACTTAGAAGCACTCTGAATGTCCACTAACAGATAACGCTATGAATGGATTCCAAAAACACTGCTGAGAAATCAGAGCTAAAACAGGACACACTGTGTGACTCCATTGATCTTCAAATCCAAAGCCAGATGAAGTTTATGGGATGTGTCAACATTCAGAGCAGCAGAGCGGGGGG
>PVIU01006239.1:0-104140 GCA_004026605.1 Ondatra zibethicus | reverse complement strand
GTGTGTGTGTGTGTGTGTGTGTGTGTGTGTGTGTGGTGTCTGTGGATTTGTGTGTGGGGTGTGTGTGTGTGTGTATACCTGTGTGTGCAACTGTGTGTGTCTGTGTGTATGTGGTCTGTGTGTATGTGGTGTGTGTGAGTGCAGTGTGTGTGTGGTGGGTGGGTGTGGCAGGTAGGGTGCTTGTCACTGTTTCTCACTCCAGTAATGCTTTTAAGGCTTGTGGTACTGCCTAGTCCCAGAAAGTAAAAAAAAAAAAAAAGCGTCATTTAAATGTCAACTTACTGTCACTCTCCCATTCAGGGCTGATAAGCGCACCTCTTGCCAGGAATGATTTGCTTTTGTCTTCTGAAGAATGAAAACATCTGTCAGTCATGAAGGCTTGTTCAGGACGATAAGAAGCTGAGCTGTGAGCTGAATGCATCGCCACCCTTTCCCTCTCTTGCCCTCACACTTACCCACACCTATTCCATTCCTTCCAGATCTAGGTACTCATCCTCACCCAAGAAGCCATCTGGGATGGGTAAGTTGCACACACCCAGTCATACGCCGAAACCCCAGTACTTTCTTCCTCAGAATGCCACTGTATTTGGAGGTGTGGCCTTAAAAGAGGGGTTAAGAGCATGGGGGCAGCTGGGTGAGCTCTGGTCCTATCTGGCAGCTGTCTTGAGATGAAGACACACTGGGCAATGCCAGAGGTGTTTTGTGATGTACACACGCACAAATAAAAGACCATTTGAGGACCTAGCAAAAAGGTGGCCTTCTGTAGGCAAAGGGAAGACCTCCAGAGAAACCAGATTTATTGAGGCCAAGTTCTTGGACCTCTAGCTTCCAGAACTGTCCGAAAACAAATGTCTGTCATTTATACCACCCAGTCAGGGTATTCTACCATTCTATCACTCCAGAAGGCCCCAGAGCTCACAGCTGCCTCCTTCCCAAAGCCACAGCATGTCCACATCAGTCCATGACACTCATCTGCCCCTGAACCTAGAGTGTATAATCCCTGTGCATCCCTTAAGTACAAATGCATTTTTATTCCTTCTTGACCACTTCATAGTAAGAAACCCCTATTGTTCTCCAACTCTCTATAATTCCTGGCATAGCCTTAATCATATTAAGGAAGTGTTTTTCTCTGATTAGTAAGAAACTAATGGTAGTTTTATTTCTCATCTGGATTCTGAATCAATAACATTACTAATCAAAGCCATTAGACTCACGTAATTTAGGATTGCTATGTGTTGTTTATGTAATATTTAGACAATGGAGCTAAGTCATTAGAAGGTCTCTGTGTGAACACATCAGAATCAGAAGACTCGGCTCCAGGGACAGGACATTCCTCTGCTGGGCAGAACTAAGTGCCCCTTTCGTTGGGTTGCCATCTATCTTCCTGTTCATCTGTTTTGATGCCACTTCAACTTGGGTGACAACAGGCCCTAAAGGCAACAGCTGTGCCCAACCCAAGCCCGGCTCGTAAGTGGCTGCTGAGGCTCAGATTTCCTTTATTTCTAGGTGAAAATTAAAAATCCTTACACATTGACATTCAGAAACCAGGAACGAGGAAGAAACAACCATATGTACATTGGAATTTGATTTCTGACCTGTCCTGGAAACTCAAGAGGAAAGAAGGCAATACTCTTGTTTAGGAAGTAATCCTTTTAGAACTCAGTTCAGGCATCACTAGGGCGTGGAGTCAAGAGTGCATTTGCTCCACTTGGTTTTTTCTACTGTGCCTACTTCCATGGCCTCTCTCCTACATAATAGATCCAATCAAACTAGAGACTATGGTTCAAAGGTCATGTGTAGCGTGAGTAAAAATGAAGAAAAAGAAACAGAAGCAAACTATCTCTACAGTAAAATTACGAAATATTAACCTTCATACGAACAGCATTGGTAGTATCAGGAGATGAGCTGGGTTATAAAACGGATTGGGTGTTCCTTCCTGGTTATTTAATAACTTGAGTACTTCCATACTAGGGAAAATCACATGCTATATATTTGCAGCAAAGGATAATAATGATAACTATAGCAACTATTCATTGACATTTTCTACTAGACGTTGTTCCGAGCACCTTATGACAGCCTGAAAGGAAGGCTATCCCTACTTGACAGAAGAAGCCACTGAGCACAAGGGGTAAGGAATACAGGAGGGCTTACCTCCCACACTGTCTGATTCTATACACCACCATTTTGCCATCCTGCAGTTATGTGATGCAAGATCCACGTAAGAAAAAAAAGTGAGTCTAAAGTATAAGGGAAGACTCAGCCAGCTGATGACAGGAGCCAGATCACAGGGTGGGGACAGAGCCAAGGCAGTCACCTGCCTACAGAAGAAAGTAGTAATCCCAAAGCTGTTTTTAAGAGGCAACTGCTCAGTTGTCAGGACTAAGCAAAATGAGTCTTTTAATTTTTTATTATTTACAAAGTTTTTTTTTAAATTATGTATGTGTGTGAGGTTTGGCCTGCAAGTCTGTATATACACCATCTGTATGCCCATGCCTGAAGAGGTCACAGAGGGCATTGGATCCCCTGGAACCGGGGTTCCAAATGGTTTGTGTGTCACCATGGGGAGGCTGAGAACGGAACCTGGGTCCTCAGGTTAACCTCTGAGCCACTCTCCAGCCCCTGACGAATCTTTTAAAAGTAGATGATGAGAGCAGGCGGGAGGCAGTGGGGCACACACCTTTCATCTCAGCACTCGGGAGGCAGAGGCAGGCAGATCTCTGTGGGTCTGAGGCCAGCCTGGCCTACAAAGCAATTCCCAGCACAGTTAGGGCCATTATACAGAGAAACTCTGTCTTGAAAAATCAAAGAAAAAAAGTAGATGGTGAGAGCTGTCGCCTGGTGGCGTGATGGCTAACCTTGGTTGTCAACTCAGTTTCATTGAGAGATGAATCCACCATGGTTTCTTAAGCTGTGACCATACGGGGTTCACATAAATGAATGTGATAGTTGTGAGATGTTGTGAACAGTAAAAGGGCTATGAGTGCACACCAACCAAAGGTTAACTCACAATCACAAGTTTACTGGATTCTCGGTGTTTTTGGCAGTACACACACTCAGCCTGCAGCCTCGCTTCTGAGCACCCGATGCACATGTGGTGTTCATGCCATCTGATACCAACTAAGATGGCCTGGATCTTGCCAGCTCACGTTCAAGACTATAGGATGCTAACGTGATTTTATTCAACTGCAAAGTTTTCTGCTCTCATAGCAACATATCATTCGATAGCAACAGTTCCCTGCCATCATTTCTCAGCATGGCAATATTGTTAGTCTGTCTTTTGGGTGGACTGTGTTTGAATGTTTGATTTTAAATATTGTTATTTAGGTTGCCAGCTTGAGTTTCATAAAAAGTCATTAAGTGAATCCTGGCTTGGAATTAGGAAAGAATTTCTAACCATTTCTAAAACGTCCCTAAACGTAGGTCTGCAATTGTGTGCTGTGTACTTGTGCACAGACATTCTCAGCGTCAGTGATGATAAAATCAAAATGTTGATCAATCCCCAAAAATAATAGAGAGGTTCTGGGTCCTTCAGTATCAAATATTCAACCAAGATTCAATTATTTTTAAAATGTCTTCTTTGTAAAATTTTTCCATGTGTATGTGCCTAAGGGTGTGTATGTACTATGTGTATGTTCTTGTGTGTGAAGATTCCCAAAGAGGCCGGAGAAGGGCGTCGGATCCCTTGGAACTGGAGTTACAGGTGATAGTGAGCCACTCAATGATCTTTAAAATAAATCCATGATTTATTATCAGTACTATATGAATACCAAAGAATTGTTTTAAAATGAATTTCTTTAAACACACACAATCAGTAAGTGTTTAGTTTTTTTGCCTATCTTATATGGTTATATATCTAAAGTCACTTGAAATTTCTCAGATAAACAGGATCATGGGTAAAGAATTTTAAGAAGCCCTAGTCTAGGATATTGGAACAGCACACTTTGGGGGACAGTGTCAATGGGGTCATTCCAAACATGGTTGTTATATGGGCAACACCTGATAGGGAAAGCCCAACCCTGAATATGGACAGCACATTCAATAGATGGGATCCAGGATGGACGAAATGCAAGATAAAGCATTCTGAAACAAGCCCACTCTCTATCTCTCCCATCTCCTGGCTGCTAAGAGGTGAACCGCCCCTCAACATATCCCTGCTGCCATGGTAATCTGCCTGTCTCAGACCCAGAACAATGCGACCATTCCACCATAGACTGGATCCTCTAAAAAAAAGGAGTCGAAACAAGTGTTTTCTTTCTAAGTTGTTTTCCTCTAGTATTTTCTCATGATGACAAAACAAACAACAACAAACCAAACCAAAAAACCGCATTGTGACCAGGGCAACTCATAGAAGGATGAGTCAGTTTATCAGAGCGTGTGGGTCTAGAGGGGCTAACCATCATGCATGGAAAGTGTGACAGCAGGGCAGGCACAGTGGCTGGAACAGCAAACGGGGAGCACACATCTCAAACTGAAGGCACACCGCAGAGAATGACCTCAAATAGCAGTCTTTAAGCTCTCAAAGCCCACCTCCAATGACATGCCTCCTTCAACAAGACCATGCCACCTAAGCTTTCCCAAATAGCTCCACTAACTGGGGACAAAATATACAAATGTCCAAGACTGTGGTGAACATCTTATTCAAACCACTACAGAGAGTTGAGTTTTGTTTCACTTTTGTGTTTCGGATTTCTGTCTGCATTCACGCTTCTACATTCAGTTTCAGGACAGGAAGCAGAAGCAACTGGGCACAATAATTAGAGATGATCTTTCTTGAAATATCTATCCTCTTCTGCACGTTTTACACTAGGTGGAAAAGCTTGCTAACACATAGCTCACCCGACTGTGAAGGCCTTGAAGATGCCTGTGTTTGTGGCTCAATGGATGGGCCATGCAGGCTCTCTGTGATACTCTGCAACCATGTGTGGAGGGTATGCGGGAAAGAGGAAGGAAATGCAAAAGAAAAGCCTGTTGTTTAACCTTTAACTATCTTCCCTTTGCTCAAAGTAAAACTCCCAGGATAGGAGGTGAAGGATGCTCGAACAGATGCGAGAGTCTACATTTCTTCCCTCTCTCAGCAGACACAGAGTGAGAATAGCAGACAGGCAATGCAAGGGTTTGAGTGTGCAGCCCGAAATGATACATTCCATTAATGGATCTTGAGAGATGAGAAACTTCTAGAAAACTGAATATTCATTTTCTTTTGTACATAAATACATATGCTTTCCCAAAGGCTTCCAGATCTCTTAGATCCAAGCTGTTCCAACAATAATTTTTAGGTTCTTGTCTTCTCCTAAAAGTTTCACTTAAGATTGCTTCCCCAGGAGGCCATGGGTTTCCAAGGCAATTGAGGCCCACAGAGAAGGAGAAAGCAGAACTCTCCATGCTGTCTGTTTCCCCCTACCTTTTGTTCTGGTTCCTTGGTGGACTTGCAGGGAGAGAGGTTCATTGTAAAATCTGGCAATAACACAACAGATTCCCTTCCCTTCCACAGAACTGTGTTTATCGGTTCTTGAAGAGAGAGAGAGCCCTATAAGTAAGATTGGCTGCTTTGTGACATATTTTTCTTACATGTATGTGTGTGTGTCTTACTATCTAAGGCAGGCTAGCATAGCCTAGGATTCTTGATCTTCCTAACTGTAGGGATTCTGGGTATGTAATACCATGCCCTCCTAAAATATTTAAGAAGTAATAAGTTAGGCTGGAGCTGAGCAGTGAGCTTGTACTGCTCTGGCAGAGGATCCAAGTGTGGGTCACAGCATCCTTGTCAGGCGGCTCACAAGCACCTGTTACTCCAGCTCCAAGGGAGCCAGTGCCCTTTTCTGGCTGCCATGAATACTTGCATTTATGTGCGTGCGCGTGCACACACACACACACCACACACAATTGAAAATAAAATATCTATTTTATTTTATATCTATGTTATTTTATTTTAAAAATATCTATTTTATTCAGTGGGTGAAGGTGCTTTGATGTGGGATTTCTCTCTGTATGCTGTGATTACCATTAATGAATAAAGAAACTGCTTTGGACCTATAGCAGGGCAGAACTTAAGTAGGCAGGGAAGATGGAACTGAATGCTGGGAGAAAGGAGGTGGAGTCAGAGAGAAGCCATGTAGCCCCCCCAGGGAGCCAGATGGAACTTTACCTGGTAAGCCACTGCCACGTGGTGATACACAGATTAATGGAGATGGGTTAAATTAATATGTAAGAGTTAGCCAATAAGAAGTTAGAGCTAATGGGCCAAGCAGTGATTTAAATAATAAAGTTTCTGTGTGCTTATTTTGGTTCTGGGCAGCTGGGATGAACAAGCAACCTCCTCCAACAAATTGGCACACCAAAGGGAGTAACTACATCCACATAAAAACCTGAGAAAGCTTGAAAAGGAATCCTAGACACAAAAGAACAGAGTTAAGCATGGCTTCTTGGTAGCCAGTATTATGCTGGCGGTGTGCTGCAACTCCTTTAAGAGAGGTCTTCCTGATTCAGCAGTAGCAGGAAAAAGAAAAAAAGCCATGGCATCTTGAAACTGCCGGCTTTCTGAGCCCTGCTGCCAGCACGAAGTCCGGCTCTTTCAGGAGAACAAGCATTTAAATGGGATTTGTAAGCAGCGTGTTACAAACTGCTTAATGGCTCAACATAGACCTGCTGCATACTTGGAACTGGGGCAAGGTGCACAGCTTGCAGAGGCAGTGTGTGGACTTCCACCATGTTGGACTGAGTGGAGCAAGCAGGTAGTACCATATTTACCCTAGTAATTCTGAAGCTCACGTTTCTAAGAAGCGCTTAGCATTTTAAGATGCAGTCCTGGTCAGAAAATAATTATAACTGCACAATAAAGACAAATTCAGATTAAAAAGGTCTCTAAATGGGTCACAGTGTTGGAAAAATGTATGTAGGCTTGAGAGAGAGAAGAAAGAGAGTACAGAGAGTTATAAAAAGAAGTAAATGGTTGTTTAAAAAATAAAACAAAGTCTTTAAAGATACAGAATACAGACAGTCATAGACTAAAGGAGTAAAGATAATAAAATAAATATTAAAAAGTAATAGAGTAAAGACAAGCCACGTAAAAATGGAGAATACACAGAGAATCTGGATTATGCATTATTGTGTTTTCTTTGAATTTTTTGACTGTGAAGGAGCTAAATACAGAGAGACATTTCATTGTATGTACTGCTAAGTTAAACCAATATAAAGGTATCTTGACTTCAGAATTTGAGTCTAAGGATATGTTGCCTTGGGAAAGAGGTTCTTCTCTTGTTTCCATGGAGGATGAGAACCTGTGAAATCTTTCCAGACTAATGTGGCTTGATGGACCAAGATCCCCCTGAAAGGTTGCCTTTAACACCACTCAAAAATTACTTCACCTAATAAACAGCAGGAAGAAATTTGGACAGAATTATGCCCATATTCCCAAATATTGTCTATAAATGTTTACATTTAAAGGGGGATATGCTATAGAGATTTGCATGGGTATGAATCTTAGTTGATTGATACAAATTTAAGGTCAATTTTGTTATACTGTGTATATGTATTTCTGATCTTGATTAAGGTATTGTGTTTGTACAACTCATTTAAAAATGTAATGTATAATTAAAAATATAGGTTAATAGGTAATCATCTATAATAGTCAAGCTTGTAGTCATGTTAGTTAGATTTTCTAGATCAAAGAGATATATTTCAGGTGGATAGGCATTCTTCAAACCTTTCAAAGACTATAGAATATAGCATTTAAAATGTTTAAAAATTTAGAATTTTTCATGACAGTGAGACACATCTGTTCCTGACAGCATCAAGCTACTTCAAGAAGATGATGGTCATCCAAGAGGCTCCTTATAGAGTTTGTTAGCCATTTGGTCAAGAAACTGCTCTTGGCTGGACTGCTTGATGAACTGGATATGCAGGACCCACAGAGAAATGACTGCTAAACTTGCCTAAAGGTAAGACAATCCTATGAGTTCCTGCTTCATGAAAGAGTCTGCTAGACATTCTGCAGGATACAGAAGAAAGTGACTGACAAACTGCAAGTATAGGCAGACCTGTCTTGGAAATTTCCTGCTTCATGGAAAAGTCTGCTGGATACTATGAGCCTAGAGGCTGAAGATAGATGCCTCAACAGTACAAAGAACTTTGGGTGACTGTCCAGGCAGTGAGATGTCTCTGTCATTTCTAAAGTTTTGGAAGTTGCTTATAATGCACTTCCTCTTTACTTAGGTAATATTATATCCTTATGGAATCTTTGATAGAGTTGAAGAATTGATAATTATAGTTTTCCTTAATTATGATAAAAGAAAAAATAGATATAAATATTGTAACTGTAATTATTGCTTGATACCTGTTTTATTATACGTAATTTTACTATGTTAAAGTTAAAATCTTCCTTTTTTATTTAAACAGAAAAGAGGAGGTGGTGTGGGATTTTCTTTTGTATGCTGTGATTACCATTAACGAATAAAGAAGCTGCTTTAGACCTATAGCAGGGCAGAACTTAAGTAGGCAGGGAAGATGGAACTGAATGCTGGGAGAAAAGAGGCAGAGGCAGAGAGAAGCCATGGAGCCCCCGCCAGAGCTGGATGGAACTTTACCCAGTAAGCCACTGCCAAGTGGAGATACACAGATTAATGGAGATGGATTAAATTAATATGTAAGAGTTAGCCAATAAGAATCTAGAGCTAATGGGTCTAGCAGTGGTTTAATCAATACAGTTTCTGTGTGGTTATTTTGGGGTTGAGCTGATGAGCAGCTGAGAAGCAACAAGCAGCCCCCAGTGCTTGCCACACAACCCTGATGACCCGAACTTGCTTTTATCCCCTGAACCCACATAAAAGGAGAAAAGAGAAGACTGAGTATATAAAGTGACCTCTGACCTCTACATGCCCTCCACGGCATGCGTATGTTTGTAGCCACACGCCACGCACACCCACATACTCTCACACAATAACAACATAGGTGGAAAATTTAGGGGAGGTGGAGAAGAGATAACCTTACAGGTTAAAATTATGAAAATGATTTTTTCAAAGGTATAAATAAATTTTAGATTCCCTACACAATGCCCCTAACTTGTCACTTCTATGAAGCAGGGCTCTTCAACTCTGAAAAGTTGGTAATTAGAAAACAGAAATTCCTGGTATATTAAATGGAAGCTCTTATTCTATAAATGCCTTCCAGAACTTTCGCTATATAGGCTTAATGTATAGAGCAGGTGGCTTTCCTTAGGAAGCTAGGGTGTATTTCACAACGGGTGGGTGAGACCTCTCAGTCAGCTATATTAAAAATCAGAGCGGTTGATAGAAAACTTTATCCATCCTGCCGCGGTGGAAGGTGGGTAGTATACATGTACAAATGTGAGGAACCCTGAACTCCGCACAGCATCCACGATCCCTTTCTTGATTGAAACAGGCCTGTAGCAAGAGGTCAATGAACCCTGCCCATCATGGCCGAGACCATTAGCATAGGGGACCATTTTCTTTGGGGGCATTCTTTCTCCTAAAAGTTCTTACAAACAAAACAAAAAAGTGAGGATGCGCATGCTGCTTTGATTTCTTTATTCAGGCTCACCAAATTGTTACAATCAGTAGCATTCCATAGATGTTTTCCCAACAAGCCCTTTGTCTTTTCATATTTAAATTCACCTGTCTACTTAAATCTGTATGGGTTCCATGGTTTAAAACCTAATCCATCACATTCAGTTGGCTTCTTAAGGCAGGAACTCAATATTCTGAAATACTTTCTGATTCCTGTTCTGCCTTTCTCAAACTTTCTATTATGGAGCAGGAAAATAGAATGGGGCGGGGTAGATGACTTTCTGAAAGACGTTTTACAAATTCTTAGACAATCAACTTAGATCTAAAAGAAAAATGATGACTTGAGCTCAGCATGTCACAACAATGCAGATTGTGTTTCATTTACTTTACTGTAGTCTGACTCCTCAGGGAGGAGTCTCCGAAATGTCTCTCGGGGTCCAGGAAATTGCCAGATATTACTCTGCATCCCACTGAGAGCTCTCCTATGTTTCTTTTAATTCCTTGAATTTCTTTTTTATTTTTATTCCTTAATTTTTAATTGTTCTTCATGTCTCAAAATCATGTGGTCACAAAGAACAGTCATCCAACATTCTCCTCTTATGTATGGGGACCCCTGAGGCTATACATCATCCTAGAGGAGTGATTCTCATCTAATGCCGCGACCCTTTAATGCAGTTCCTCGTGTTGTGGTGAGCCTCAACTGTAAAAAACTACTTTGGTTGCTGTTTCATAACTGTAATTTTGCTGCTGTTGAATCATAACGTAAATATCTGATATTCCCAATGGTTTTGAGAATTTAACCTCCCCCAAAGGTGTTGAGAGACCCACAGATTGAGCACCACTGCCCTAGACAGAGGGGAGAGGCTGCATCAGCAAGAGAAGAGTGGTCCTTCTCCACCCTGGGAAAGATCATCCTGATGGCTATAGGCAGACTCGATGATGAGGGAGGATGCTCAGAGTGGTCACTTTCTGCATCTTTTAGAGGCAGGCTCATGTATGTGCACACCCTATGTCCAAGTAAATAAAAGCAGGATGTCAGATTGGGAGGAACCATGGTCATGAAAACAGGGGCCCAGATTGTAATTCTAACCACCAGGGACTACGTTATAAAATGGGGGCATCATCATCAATTAGAGGCTCTGCTGAAATAAAGCTCAGAAACCCAGAGCGACTGCAGAAATGGGTCTGTGATGCTGTCCATGTCTTGGGAGGAGCCATCTTCCCGTGGATTCCTGCTACAAACAACTCACGTAGACGCTCAAATGGATTTATAGTTACATTTACTCTTTATGCTTTTCTCAGTATATTCGTTATGAAAGCATATAATTAACTCTGGATTCTCAGGGTAAAAAAGGTCACTAGTGTAGCTGCTCTCTGACATCTATGACATGGCCAGGCACCTGGCAGCAGATCTTTCTCTAGGAGTGCCATAGATGTGCAAATACAGGATGAGCAGACACTCACTGTCCAGTTTGCTCGGAGTTGAGCTTTCTAATATTCTCTTACATGGAGAACTGGTTGTTACGGACCAAACAAAACCCTGAGAATGAAGAGCAGACCAGCTCTGGCCTCTCCCACTTTAGAATTCATTGTCATTAATACATCTTGTATAGGTGGGATGGTCCCTTCTGGGGATGGCTCTCAAAGAAGTACATCAAGTGTCCCCAGTGAGGACAGCCAGGGTCAGAAAATTCTTGGCCAATCATAAACTTCCACATTCTCCCAAAAGAGTCGAAGGTTTTAGGGAATTTGTGACAGTATTAGTTTCTTCCTTCTTCCTTTTTTTTTCTTTCCTTTTTAAAAATTACTTAAGTGCACATGTCTGTGTCTGCATGAGCTTATGTGCACCACATGCACATAAGTCTGCAGTCTAGTGACTGCAGACGCCAGAGAACTTGGGTCCCCTGAAACTGGAGTTACAGACAGTTTTGAGACACCTGATGTGGGTGCTGGAAATCAAACTTGGGTCTTCTTTGACAGCAGTAACACTCCTAATTGCCGGGCCATCCTCTCCAGGATATACTAACTTTTTATATTTAAAAATATTTAGAGGTCTGTCGAGATGGGTCAGTGGATATAAAACGCCTGCTGGACAAGTGTGGGGAGCTGTATTTGACTCCCCAGCACCCAAATGAGGCTGGACATAATAGCACATGGCTATAATTTCAGCACTCATAGAGTGATAGGGAAGATGGAGGCAAGAGAATCCCCAGCTCAGCAGCAACCAGCAAGAGACCCTGTCCCAAAGGTGGAAAGCAAGAACGGACACTCCAGGTTGTTGTGTTCCGCCATGCAGGCTATGGTATGCACATGCCCATGCTCAGATACACAAATATGCGCACACAGCGCACACATGCGACAATAAAAAGAGGAGAATCTATTGAAAACAAGATGACTAACACAGACCCCTTTCTTCAGGCTGAAGCTTCCTATTCACTCTGGATCGATACATCTGTTCCTAAATTCAACTCAACATTGTTTTTATGAGGGGAGAAAAGCACAAGTCTCTTAGAGATGGGGGGGGGGGAACATTTTGTGCCTCAGCTTCTTCACTGGGAAGAAAAAGAGGATATTAGCAGTTCCTGTATGATGTGCTTGTGAGGAGTTAAATGATTCATTCATGTGAGCGGCTGTTACAGCGTCGTGTATGGAGTGTATGCTTCGTGATACATGGGGATGTGATTTGTAAGCGTATTAATCCAGGGTAGGATACAAAGTAATATCAAGGGAAGGAGATGTCATTATCACCCTAAGGCTCTGCCCACTGCCAGAGTCTGTGTGCCGGGCTGCTTACAATCAATATTTTTACTCTTTTGCTTTGCTGAGGCCCATGATAAATTTACACTCTCTCCATCCGTTTTGAACCAGATATGACTGGTATGAGCTGCTTTAGCCAACTGCGTAAGCAGAAAAGACACATGTTATCGCGAGATGGGAGCTTTAGGAGGCAGGGTACGATGTGATTTGTTTTCTTGCTGTGACTGCAGTTACAAGAACACAGAACACTAGGACATGGAATTGCCACCCACTGGGTCTTGAACATGGGGAGCCAGAGCCCTGCTTTAATCCACGTTTCATAGAGTCAGATACAATTTACTGGCGCCTGCTATCTCCATCATCTGGAAGTTGCTGCTTCAGCAGCATCCTCCAAGATAAACCACACTAGTGCGTACTGCTGATACTACCTACCATTATTATTAATGCTATCATGGATACTTGCTAATGTGTGGATACAGAATGAGACTTCTAACACGAGAAACTAGAATCCCCTTGGAAGAAATGCACTTGCTCTTACAGAGATAAATTCAGCTGGAGCCCTTGACCAAGTTTCTAAAAACTTCTCTTTTAACGTTTAAAGGGTCCTAGCGAGCTAGCTCAGTTGGTAAAGTGTCTGCTGTGCAAGCATGAGAACCCAAGTTCACATCTCCAGCACCCAGGTACAAAGCCAGGCACAGAAGCATGCTCAGTACTGAGGTAGGGTAGAATGGGGGAAAGCGTGGGCCGAGGTAGACAAAGGCAGACTGCCAGAACTTGCTGCTAACCAACCTAGCTAATCAGTGAGCACTCGGCTCAGTGGGAGACTGTGTATCAAAAACTAAGATAGCTTTCATATGTCCGCACGGGGCTATGATAGCCTCCACACAGGGCCACAATAGCCTCCACACATCCACACGGGGCCACGATAGCCTCCACACGTCCACACGGGGCCATGATAGTTTCCACACATCCATACAGGTATATGCACAACCACATGCATTTATGAATGTACTATATACACAAAATCAAATAAACAAACAAAACCAAGAGCTGTGTACATGGATATAAAAGGAAAAGGGAGGCTGCTAAAAGTGAATGCCAGGCTAGTGGATTTATGAATGTACTATATACACAAAATCAAATAAACAAACAAAACCAAGAGCTGTGTACATGGATATAAAAGGAAAAGGGAGGCTGCTAAAAGTGAATGCCAGGCTAGTGGATTTCATTAACTCAAAGGCTACCTTTAAATTAGGGTTTCCAAAATTTGTTTATTCCTTCTTTCCTTTCTTCCTTCCTCAACCTTTCTTATATTTTTTCCCAAATTACTTTAGACAGAAAGCCCAGACACTACACTATTTAAGTTCTAAATGAGCCAAAAACAAAACAAAACAAGAAAGCCAACCCATGTGTACATGGCTACCTCACCATCTTTGTTGGTGACAGACAAATGAAATTTTTCTGCTGGGCAAATATTACAAATAATTAACAGTCAGGCAGTGGTGGCACACTCCTTTAATCCCAGCACTCGCGAGTCAGAGGCAGGAGGACCTCTGTGAGTTCTAGGCCAGCCTGGTCTACAAAGTGAGTTTCAGGACAACCAGGACTGTTACACAGAGATACATTGTCTCAAAACAAACAAACAAAAGCCCAGCATTTCCTCCGTGGGGAAGGTGCTCGATATTCAGTTCATGGTTATATAGATTTTGCTACATCTAACAGAAGAGTACAATCACTGTCTAGATCCCTTCGCAAACTATCCAGGTAAATGTCAGCAAGGCAAAACCTCAAGTTCAAAGGCCTGGTTGTTTGTCTCTGAATGACATTTACCTGCCCAGGATCTCTGCTGGATTTCTCTCTCCGCCTCCAATTGTCTTTGTGCAGAACTTGAAAATAATATTCTTGATCCCCACACGGGGCAGCAGTAAGTTTCCTGACACGTCAGGATCTCACAGAAAGTGATTTCAGGCACTTGAGGGGAGGTCTGTGTGGTTGCCAAGGTTGTGTGAAGAACTGTAAGACAGTGAGTGAAGGAGAGTCACACAAAGTCGTGGCACAGCAAAGGAAAATGGGTTGGGTTGATGGTTAGGAACAGGAAGACCATACCTGAAGGGGAAGCTGTGGATGACAGAGCTGGCTCCGGAGCACTTGTAATATTGCTGGAAGAGTACAAAATGGTTAGTGAAACAGGCCTTCGAGAGTCCTCTTAGGACTGGACTGATGGGTCAGTAGTTAGGAGCATTTGCTGCTCTTCCAGAAGATTGGACTACAGTTCCCAGCCCTCATGTCAGTGAATTTAGTCAGCATAAACCTCCCACTCCAGGGATCCAGTGACCTCTTCTGGCCTCCTCAGACACCCACATACATATACACATAAACAAGGGAATACAAGATCTAAATTCTTACCTTAGAGGGAGGTTTGGGGAGCGCCGGTCCTGATCCTTTAAGCTAAGTATGTAAAGGGCGACTATTGTCAAGGCACTGTTAAAGGGGGAGAAAGCATTATGTGGCAGATTTACCTCCATATACATCTCACTCGGGCTTCCCACAGGCCACGCAGATGGGAGGAGGGGGGAGGGGGGAGAGGTAGCTGTAGCTGGCAGGAGTACCAGGGAAACCAGCACAGTGAGGTTTTCCTGCCTGGGAAAGAGAAAGGAACCCTGGGCTCCCCGTAGTTCAGAGGCTCAGAGGAGTGTTCCACAGAGCGGGCTCTGTCACCCTGGCAAGCTGTCACTAGAGGAAACTTGCCAACAGCTGGAGGCAGCCCTCTGCCCCTTGCAGGAGAGATAAGGACAAAACTCACTTCCTGCTAGTAGTGCTCATCCACGCTGTTGAATTGGGAGATGAAAGGAGGCGGAGGTCAGTCATGGACCCCCAAAGCCTTTGGTCACCCCCAACATCATTCCGGGTTCAACGTATCGCATTGTGTAGAAGGAGGAAAGGAAACGGAGCAAAGCAGCCACATGACATGACTCCAAGATAAAGAGCATGCTTCCCTCTCATTAACATGATTTATACATCAAAATTCAAGTGTTCCTTAACGGGTTTGGGAAACAAACCCCAGCAGTGCTTAGCCATCTAAATGTTGTGTGCCTTCCCCTTTGCGGGGAGATTTAGACGCTCTCGTGAGTCACATAAACGTCAGCTGGGAATAAGGTCACTAGACTTGCTGTCTTGCCAGCCTCTCTTCACACCTCGCTCTCCAAACTCAACGCCTCGGGACTTTGTTCTCCCGTGGAGGTGGCAGATTTACCATCACAGCATCAAAACCAGGAGATGTGCCACAAGTGAGTTCCTTCCACAAGAAAGGAACTCCAAATGTGTTCTTAGAGACAGTTGGTGGATGCCCAACAGGCTCAGTCCTTTCTGGAAAAGCGGTACTAAGTCTGAAGATGTGTCAGACAGATCACTCTGGCAACCATTTACTGTGGTCCAGTTTCCCTTGCTTTGGGGTTTTTCTGTGTCTCTCACTCTGTCTCCCCACTATTCATTCTAAAATTTTTCCCTTGATTTGTGTTTGACATCTGTCTCAATGCACAGGTCAGATAACTTCTTGTGCATGATAATGAAATAGACATATGCTCTCTTCAGAGGCAAACCCAACTTTTGATCCTTCTCAGGTACAACAGAGCCCACAACCAAGATGTGGAGCCCATTACCTCCCATTTGTGGTCCTACTACCCAACACTGGACTCAGGGGATCTCATAACCGGGCTCTAAATGCAGCGTCTTTACTCAGAACTAGACTTCCTGACAGCCTTTCACATGGCTGGGGTTGCATCTCTAGACCATATAAAGTATAGCTCTAAAAGTAGATGCTCACCCTCCCCTTGGCTGGGGAACCTAACAGGTGATGAGTGCTTAGGAAAACAAGTAGAAAAATGCAATGGTTCCTGATAGGGATTTCAGGTCATGACATCAAATCCATGGGCATATTCCCACCATGGGCATTAGCTGGGCTGGACAAAGGTTATAATCAATGAGAGAGCATGTATTTAACAAGCTTAAAGCTCAGGATTTAATCGCCAGGGCCAAACCACTCACTCACTCAATCATCTAAATTTAAAAGTGAAAAGCTGAGGGCAGGAGGGCGGAGCTCCATCTACACGTGTCCTGCAGCTAGTGAGCACCTTTGACCCTTCACTTGCTTTCCCTCTGGAACAACCACCTTCCTCTCTTTTACTATGCCAGACCATCAACAAGAAAATACTGTTCGCCAGGGTGGTGGTGCACACATTTAATCCCAGCACTTGGGAGGAAGAGTCAGGAGGATCTCTGTAAATTTGAGGTCAGCCTGGTCTACAGAGCGAGTCCCAGGACAGCCAGGGCTAAACACAGAAACATAACAACAACAAAAACAAAAATCAAAAAGAAAGGAAGGAAGAAAAGAAGGAAAGGATGGATAGAGGGAAGGAGGAAGAAAGGAAGAGAAAATACTGTTTATAAGCCCAGAGAACAAATCTCTCTCTCTCTCTCTCTCTCTCTCACACACACACACACACACACACACACAAAATGGTCTGTTGCTCAATCACAATTGATTGAAAAGAATAAAACCATCATCCATCTCACATTGACGTACATAAATCCAGTTGTCTTTCCTTCAAGATATGAATTTCAAAGGGGCTCCCTCATCTTTAAGCTATGAAAGATTTTACCTGATTTAAAAAGTTCCTTGTCTTCAAAGCAAAGAGAAGGTCATTCTCCAGTTCATGTGTGAGAAAAGAAAGGCAAGGGGGAAAAAAGAGAGCTTGATAGCTTCCCATTGAAGATTTTCTTACCAAAATGTCATCACAGCAATTAGAGATATAACCAGTGTCTGGAAGACCCAGTTAGGACAGGACTGTTTCCTTTCTGTGAAGGAGACCTGTAAGAAAGTCGGTGAATGACAAATCAGAACAGCAGCTATGAGGCCTGAAGACCCAAACCAGTGGATCTTTGCTGCCACCCACAGATGGTGACTCCTCCTTACTTGCCTTAGTTTACATCCGACCCTCTGCTCTTGCCTCTCTGAACACAACAATCTCATCCAAGGCCTCCCTTCACTAGGCGCTGCAGGCTACAGCAGCCCGGCCTTTCCCCGGTATCTGCAGGGCAGCTGTCCATACCCATCTTGTCCTTTATGAAGGAAGGCAGTCTAGAGGACATCAGAACCTAGCACCGTCTCCTAGCAGACCGGGACATCCCCAGTTCCTCCAGATAGGAAGGGATAAATCTCCACAGGAGAATGTCAGGAAAGCCATAAGAAAGCTTCTGTGATGCAGATCCTATGAAGTACACCCTTATAGCGCGTGTGTCCCATTTCCCCACCTATGACTAAGGACAGCTCTGGGTCCATGTTTTGTTTATTCTTCCATCCTTTCCAGGAATATTTATTTATTGCTGCTGTGTACAGTCACAGATGACATGAAAATCAGTAAACATCACCTCTAGGAAGGTAAGGAAACACGCGTGAGGGCACACACATAGTGCCATGAAAGCTAGCACATGGGGAATGAGCAAGAACTGCAAACATTCAACAGGAGCCGTGACACTGGCAGGAAATGGAGCTGAAAGAGTTCCTGTCTGCACTAGGGACCGCAGCCTACATAGGGGGTTCCCAGGACTGCGGTGGGGAGGGTTGTGTCCCTTCCTTCTAAGAACACAGAGAAGAATCATGATTTTGATCGCAGGATATACGAGAGCAGGAACAACTAAGAAATAGCTTTAAATTGTCCGTTAGTTGTTTCTTGGATTTGTTGTCTGGTAAAGGAACACGTTCTTCAGTGCAAAGAGGAGGTGTTTAATCATATACTTTTTAACAAGCACAGATGCCTAGGGGCCATTAGTACTAAGTCTTTCATGAATGCCACCAGAAGCAAGTCTGAATGTCACCAAGTCTGTGACTGGTATGTACCTTTCCTAACTCTCGCTGGGAGTGTTCCAAGGATGCCTAAGTGTTGCCATGCAGAGAAAGGGCTCAAAGGACCTTGGTGAACTGATTGGCATTAATAGTATCACTTGTAGAACAAGTGCTTCCGCCATCAAGCTGCTGGACTGTGTGTAAATTTCCTTGATTTTGCCCCCAGTCCTTTGCATACACATTGGGAAATGACTGAGAGTCAAGTCCGGCACAAACCTCCAGGTCATTCACCCTCATCCTCCTTACCAATAACATAGGAAAACAAAATAATACCCAAGTGCTTCCTCTGAGTTATTAGGGGACCCGATTAACAATGTAACAATTCTCCAATTTGGATATACCTAAGGATTACTATGAAGACTGTCAAAAATCTAGATGCCTCACTCAGTACGAATGTGTGAGGTAACCCAGACCCAGAAAGACAAACATCATGTGTACTCACTCATCAGTGGCTTTTAGACATAAAGCAAAGAAAAACCAGCCTATAATTCACAACCCCAAAGAACCTAGACAACAAAGAGAGACATACATGGATCTAATCCACATGGGAAATAGAAAAAGACAAGATCTCCTGAGTAAATTGGGAGCATGGGGATCACAGGAGAGAGCAGAAGCAGAGCGGGGGAGAGAAGAAGAGAGAGGAACGGAGAAAGATATATAGCTCAATAAAAACCATTTTAAAAAAATCTAAATGCCCTGGCAAATTCTATCTCAGCAGGTTTTATTTGGAGTGAGACATATACAGCCGTTCTCAGCCCCTCCCACTTCTCGTCTACTTATTCAGAATTCTACCTTGAACTGTTAAGTCTTCCCAGCTCACCTATCACTGTATATAGCAGCTACCTACCTATTGGCGGCAGAGAAACAGAGAAAAGTAAGGGCTGTCCTATCGATTGCATTAGCACTAGATGAAGGTGACCTCAACTTCCTCCAGAGTATACCTTGGCCAGCACTGGGAGCTGTGTGGTCGCAGCTTCGCTTCTTACCTAATGTCCATTACCTGCTGATGGCAGCATTTTGATCGACAACATCCCTCACTCAGCCTAGGAGCACCACTCTCTACCCATGTGTATATATATTTCAATGACCCAGTGACCCAAGGAAGCCTCTAGGGGCAAAGGTCACCTAGAGAGTTGGTAGTGACAGGCAAGGGAAGTCAACTTCACAGAAACACAGAAAAACATTGCCAAGAAAGCACAGGAGTGAGAGAAGGAAGCATCATTATTCGCCCTCAGTCAAGCTCCCTGGACCATTTTTGCTACACACCACACACACCACAAGAACCACAAAGACGGTGGGTTTGAAACGTTAAGGGTCATGAATGTGTTCCCAGCGCTGGCTGTGCTCCAGGCACTCCTCTCTGTGCTCTGCGCACACTAATGTAGCATCCTCACAATTACCCTCCCTGACCCTTTAAGGAAGATGCCTTGACCATCCACGTTTTGGAGACAGAAGAAGGCAGCCTTGGAAGAAAAAGTGCCTCACCAGAGACACACAGCTAAAAAGTCATGAAGCCAGAATTTGAGTTAAATTTTTCTGGCTTTGTGTTCTGTGGGTGTATGTAAAAAAAAAAATCTGTGCTATGTATGTAAAAAAAATGAGAAAACATGCAACTTAGGTGTTATGCAAAGAGTCTTTGGGGCTTACCAAGGAATACATGTGTATGTGTGTGTGTGTATGTGCATGTGTGTGTGCATGCATGCGCGTGTGTGTGTGCGTGTATGTGTGTGTGTGTGTGTGTGTGTGTGTGATGTAGCATTTTTCCTCTGCAAGTGAAACATTTCATCTTGCAGAGAAAGTTTCTTAAGACAGGAAATAAACAACTCAGAATATCTTCAGGAAGTTCTCCAAACTAACCAGATTCATTAGGGCCCTCCCTCCCCGAGAGCATATAAGCCGCAAAGGCTGCTGAGAGACTCTCTTAGATAAGACAAGCTGGGGGAAAAAAGAGGAAGAAGAAGGAAAAAGAGAAAACGGGAAATTGCGGTCAGGATGTAAAATAAATTTAAAAAAAGGTTTAATTAAAAGTAAATAAATAAAACCAAACAAGCACACAAAAGTGCTCAGACAAGCCTAGCCCCCTGGAAGAGTCAGAGACCAGTGGGACCGCATAGATGAAAAAGGACCTCCTGAGCTGCTTGGAAGACTCAGCATAACAGAGCCTCCGCGAAAGGAGCCTCTCCAACCTGTTGAGATGCCAGCAAGCTGTGCAGTGTGCCCCAGGCTCCCAGCTTTGTGAGCTGTCACCCATGCTGGGGTGAACTGTGGTGATGCAGCTGTCTTTGAGTCACTTCTGCTCCTCCGAGTAACTTCTCACCCCTAGCCCTGAAAGTAGCCCTGATAAAACTCATGGTTCACCAAGCTAGACTTTTGTGGTATCCGTGCTATCGTCTGTTGTTGATTCCTTATCTGAAGGGAGTTTGTTTGTTCATATCTCCCCAGGAAGTGTGACTCACAGCAATACATACATACATTGTGTGTATACATAAGTATATACATATACAAGTACAAAGAAATTTGTGTGTTGATGTTTAGAAGTTGATGTTTCATGTGAAGGCTGTTGAGGTTCACTAAATGGGGTTCATGTAAATAACTGGTGGGTTGTTTCTGAAGTGGTCTAGTCCTTGTTCTGGAGTCCTTGGCTTTTGTTGTTAAAAAAATAGATACAAGCCATTAACACCTGTGGAAGGATGCAGACTAGGAAAACAGACAGAGGATGGCTGATCAATTTCTCTATAATCTAGTGTGTGTGCGCGCACGTGTGTGTGTGTGTGTGTGTGTGTGTGTGTGTGTGTGCACGTGCACATGTGTTACTGTGGATTGAAACAGAGCCACTCCTGTGTAAGACAAGTGAAGTACACTCACAGGTTCTTACAAAGTTGCCCAGGCTAGCCTTGAACTCATTTTACACCCCAGGCTATAAAATGCAGGCTTTGCACTTTCCATCCTCCTGCCTCAGCTTCCCACACCCCCCCCCACTCTGCCCCCAAATAGCTGGGATACAGATTTACGCCAGGAGGCTCATCTAAGGCTTTAGTTTGTGCAGAAAATACCATCTCTGTTCATTTTAAATTTCACTCTATTTACCTTGTTGGGCTTTTTGGAAATGGCTCTTCTTGGTGAAGACGTACTAACAGCTCTGCTAAATTTGCTTTAAAAAGAAAGAGAGAGAGAGAGAAAGGGAAAATTGATTACTATTCAAATGCCTCTCTAGGAGGTTTATGACAAAGGCCTAGGCTGTCACAAACACACCAGGGGGAACTTCTCTTTTGTAATACAGTGATAATTAGAAAAAGGAAAAGTCAAAGCAATTGGAGTTCTTTTGTGGGGGGAGGAGGAACCATTAGTAAGCGTTAATGAATACATTAACAGTATTTTTCTCTCTCTTTTTTTTTTTTTAAAAAAAACTAGAACCCAGGAAATGTGCATTTAATTCCTTAAGTAAGAAAAACAACAATAAAATAACTACCCCCTGGGAATCGAACATGATTTTTTTTCTAAATTTAGAAATGACCAGCTCTCCTCCCTAAAGGGGAAAACATCCTTTGGCTAATATTTAGCACTTCCTCTAATGGCTGAGGCTGTCAAACAGATGCCTCACACTTCATTCAAAGAGCACCCACAGAAAGAAGAGTGACAGAATTATCAGGAGGTAATGAACTCTTCTAAGAGAGGACTGGGGACCGCAGTGCCAGAAACTGTGCCTGTTGCTCCATCCACTGTGCCAGGCAGAGTGGTCTCACATGGGAGGAGCCCACTCTTTCCCTTCCCCAGGGTTCTGTGGAGATGCTGAACACACCTGGCTGAACTGGCTTCGCTGACAGAGGACTTCCAGCTGCTACTGAGGCGCTTTAGCCTGGCCAGTTTCTTGTTCCAGATTTCTAGCTCTTCTATTCTTTCTTCCAGATTGTTGGTCAGTTTGCAGAGCTGCTTCACCGCCCCTACGTTCTCCATGAAGATCTGGTCCTGGAAAGAGTTTGAGGTCAGCGGGGAACTGTCCACACACTACCCCAAGACAGTGGGGATCAAAGCTGAACATTCCAGAGTTAAGGTACAGTTTGTGCAATTGTCTTTCTTTGGTTTTTCGAGACAGGGTTTCTCTGTGTAACAGTCCTGGCTGTCCTGGAACTCACTCTGTAGACCAGGCTGGCCTTGAGCTCACAAAGATCTGCCTGTCTCTGCCTATGTGAGTCCTGGGATTGAAGGCATGTGCCACCACCGCCCGCCCAGTCAGTTTGTGCAATTTTCAAGACATGTTTGTCTTGAGAAACATTGAATGATCTTCTTAAATTCCAGCCAGCCAAGGAGGTCTGCTGAAGCCCCCTGACCTTGTCACTTGGCTATTTGTCCAGTTGGGTGTCGCATGCTGTTTCACTATTTAAATGGAGAGTCTGTGCTGAGTCTTTGTTAAATTGCAAATGGCAGCAGGCAAATTGAGGGGTGCCACGTTAGCTGGTTGGAAAAGCTTTAGGAAACTAAGGACCAACAGCTTCATCCCTGAGGCCTATGCTTGTTTAAGGGTGTGTGTGTGTTCTAAAATCTTTTCCCCTTCTAAAATCTTTTCAGATTATAAAAACCTGTCTAAAACACCTAGTGATGAAACAGGCAATGGAGCAGAAGTCAGCAATAGCCTAGCAAACGTGCATATTTAGTTGTTTTCTGAGCCGGTGATGCCTATTTCTAGAAATCTGTTCCCTAGACTGACTGGTAAAATGCAAGGCGGAGGGGAAAAGAGACTGACATCAACGCAAATACCTATCAGTCAGGGGCTTGATGATGAGATTATGACAATGTTAGAATCAAAAATGCAGGACAGTGTAGACGGATGGTCCATTTTCTCTAAAGATGTGGAAGAAATACAAAATATGCCCATTTTCTCTTATCGAAAAATCAAAAATTGTAATTTAAAAATTTTATATGTAACAGGAAAGAAGAAGCAAGGCATGTAAAATGGATAAAACCAGGCTCTCAGACTAAACCTTCATATCTATGTTCTATATAATATATATTATATATGTCACATATATGTAAACTTGCCTTTAGAATAATGTGGGTCTTTTACTTTATGATCTCATTCACAGGTGAAATCTACCCTCTGATTGTTAAATACATATATCAGGTAGGAGAATAGACAGGTAAGGTCCAAAAGACTAGAAAGAGGTCATGAAGCTGGGAGAAAGGATGCTCTAAGGGAGTGGGGTAAGGAAGACAACAGAGCAACAGTGAATAGGAGAGGCTCGGATGACAAGGTACAGTAGGAAAGGGGCAGGGACATAAGAGGGTGTCAGGGCTGGGAAAAACCAACCAAATGCAACACATGTGGAAACCCCATTTGGAAACCTATTGCTTTGTAAAGTTACAAAATGAAGATAAAAATACAATAAAATGCAGAGAGCGGAAAGATACTGTGGGTATTTTTTTTAAAAAAATAGTGAACCCTGATTATACCAAAAAAGCATCTTGTAGAGAAAAAGCAAAGGAATCACACAATGTGGTCCTGAGTTTCCGGATTAACCTTACAGAAATTATTTATTTTCAAATTTGTCATCAGAACAGTAATTGACTAGTTCTTAGAAAGATATGTTCTACACACCAAAATAAAAACAATTAGCAATGAAATCTTAAACATTTAATAATCCTACTGTTTGTAATAACAGTAAGGGATTCTATGTACACATACACCACATATGATTATAACAGTTACATGATTGTGTTAGAAACCTGGGGATTTTAAGCATTTAAGATACAAGATATAAATACAAAACTGAACATATGCATAAAATCCTAGCAACTCTAAGTTTAAATTATAAGGATCACCATGGATTCCTGATGCATTCTATCTCTTTAGAGAAAAAACACTTCCTAGCCTTACCCGTGAGGAAGTATAATAGCAAGATGTGTCTGACCCACTAACAGCGAGCACCTTCATTGTGGTCTCCAGGCACCACTCACTGGAAGGAACCAGGACTTTTGGGAGGAGGAGCAGCCTCAGGTTTGGGGCAGGCAGGGAAGAAGGGAGAGCTCAGACAGCTAAGGATGGTCACCCACGAGGGTAACCAGAAACCACCTGAAGAAGCCAGAGAGCATCAAAGGAGAAGTGGCTGGACTAGATCAAGAATCAAATGTGTTTTAAAAGCACACAGTTGTAAGTTGTACCCAATTTAAAAATGTTTTCTTGGTTGCCTTCAGACAGTATTAGAGGTTTAACTTTTTTTTTTTTTCAGAAAACTCAAAGAAAAGAAGGAATGAAGCTTTTGCTTCCTCAGCTGCCTGTCAACTTCATATCTAGTAAGGAAAAAGTTCCTCATATTAGTAGAATGGCAAAGATTAATAAAGACTATAGAGTATCACCCCAATAAAGTGGTAGATCCAATAGAAAATGATTCTCAATGGCTGCCTAAATCAGATGGACATATGTATTTTTTGTGAAATATTCTTTGTGTAAAAACATCAACAACAACCACTTGTGAAATTTCAGCACCAACTATGGTAAAATGTACCATAATTGGTAAATTTTTGTATGTGATAATGGTATATTAGTTTGACTTTTAAGAGGTGGCCCTTCCCTTTCAGAAATGTCGTCAGCCTGGAGAGTTCTGTACTGGGCACAGAACTTTCAGAATGGGTCAGTGGGATGGGCCTTTGAGGGTATATCCCAGGCTACCCAAAGCCTGAGACCTTGCTTCCTGATTCACAAAGACCCAGGAACTGCTGCCTTGTGCCCTTGTGGTCATGAACGTCGCCACCATCAGCAACTGAACCTGAGTCACAATCGGTCTTTCTTCCCTCAAGAAGCTTTGTCAGACATTTTGTCACAGCGATGAGAAAAGAAATTAGTATCCTACGGAACCCGAGTGAGACAGGTGTGGGTTTTCATTACTGTTACGGTTTAAATGAAAATGGCCCAAATAGGCTCATAGGGAGTGGCATTATTGGAAGATGTGGAGTGGGTGTGGGCTTGTTGGAGGAAGTGTGTCACTGGAGGTAGGATTTGAGTTTTCAAATGCTCAAGGCAGGCCCAGCATCTCTCTGTCTGATGCCTGAAGATCCAGATGTCATGGCTCTTCCCTAGTACCAAGTCTGGCTGCCTGTTGCCATGTTTCCTGCCATGACAATAATGGACTAAACCTCTGAATCTGTGCACCAGCCCCAATTAAATGTTTTCCTGATGCTGTGTCATGGTGTCTCTTCACAGTATTGAAACCCTAACTAAAACAATGACCATGCTAATTTTGCGTACATTAAAACTTCTTCCTTGGAACTAGAGAGATGGCTTAGAGGCTAGGAGCACATATTCCTCTTGTAGGGGACGTGAGTTTAGTCCCAGTATCCACATGGCCACTCAAAAGTGCCTGTAACTTTAGTTCCGGGGAAGGGGGTCTGAAGCCTCTGACTTTGGCCTCCTTAGGCATCTGCACTCTACACATACATATATATCATTTTTTAAAAAAATTATTTAAAATTTTTTCTTCAAAAATAAACGAAAGATCTGACAAAACGCTTCCTAATGTTTCTAATCCTGGTCCAGGCTTTTCCTTTTTTTCAGTAAAACAAAGGCAGAAATAATGAAGATAAGAATACCATTCCACAATTCTAAATCAAAATGGGTATCACGTGATTGCCTACTAAGCTTAGATTATAGAGGACATTACACAACATCTGTAATATTTACAGGGGATCACATGGTCGGTAGACGCCCACTCAGCAGTCCAGACCACATTGCCGGTCCTCCTCTCTGACCTTTCCCCTCTCAACCCACACAATGGAGGCTATTGACTAACCTCCAGCTCTGGTGCACACCCCCCTCTCTCCATCACGCCCTGACCACATTCTCTCCTTCCTGTCCTTATTCCTTTTTTAAAAAATGTCTTCTCAATACACTGTGACTTATCCCTCACCAAAGCAGACGGTGGAGAATGATAATGTCCTCCCTAAACTACCATCAACTTTCTGTGATGCTTTCCCCAAGGTGCTTTTTAATACAGACTTAGGAGACATAAGCAATGGCTCCACGTGTCTAGTTACTTGTCAATATTAATAAAAGGCCAGCTCTAATTTCTTCAGTTCAGATTTTCCAGCACCATATATCTTGTAGCAGGCCCAATAGGCAAGGATTTAGAAAGCAATAAAGATGGAAAGGAAATTTATTAGTCCCTTTTGAATATAATCATGGCCTGTCCTGACTTTACAGAAATTTCTAGAATATGTTATAGCAATCAACTCTTGATAAAAGACTTGAAATTCTGACTTTTGTCCTTCATCATCAGAGTGAAGCTTGTAAGGATGAGAAAAGTTGTGTGTGTGTGTGTGTGTGTGTGTGTGTGTGTGTGTGTGTGTGTGTAGTAATGTCCTTTATCCTGCTGGTAGGGTTGTACTGAAAGTATTTGACCAGGAATGTACATCTGGATGCTGAAGGAACCCTTTTCTCATAGACATGAAGAGTCTACATGTAGAGGTCTGAGTTTGTTAGTGCTGAGCAGAGCATACCCCACACTGAGGCATTTCTTATTGATAATCACCTTTGGTTATAAACTAGTGACTTAATTCAGTTATTTAACTCTCTCCAGCTATGAATGGTGTCCAATACCTACAGCTTTATAACTGTGAGAAAAAAATTGACATAGAAATTACTGCTAATGTTGGAAGAGAATAATCTTGGTGTTGTATAAGGGAACATATGAACAACATGGAGTAACTCAGCAAGGCAATTTCATTTGCAAAAACGATTGTACGTGCCAGAACACAAACTGGGCTATGGTGTGGGAGGTCCTTCTGTCTATGTGTTGTTTTTATTGGTTAATGAATAAAGAACAGCTTTGAGCCAATGGCAAGGAAGAACAGAACTACGCAGGGAAAGCTAGGCTGTATGCTGGGAGAAAGAAGGGTGGAGTCAGAGAAAAGCCATAGAGCCGCCTGAGACAGATGCTGGGAACTTTAGCGAGTAAGCCACAGCCACGTGACGATACACAGATTAATAGAAATGGGTTAAATTAAGATGTAAGAGTTAGCTAATAAGAAGTTAGAGCTAATGGGCCAAGCAGTGATTTAATTAATACAATTTCTGTGTGATTATTTTGGGTCTAAGTTACTCAGGCAGCTGAGAACCAACAAGCGCCTCCCCCTTCTCCAACAGGATTAGCATGCATGGCAACATGCCCTCTGTATTTTATTCCCAATGTAGGTGGGCACTATGTCTCATCCCATAGTGGGGAGCTCTATTTCACAATCTAATGCGATCGGGTAATCAACAATATGAAGTGGGGAGGTTCAGGGAGTAGGAAGCTCTTGTCTGGTCAACTACCTTTGATAGAAAAACAGTAACAATAGTTTCTCACCGGGGTCAGTGGGATGGATCAGTAAGTAAAGTTTCTGATGGCTCAGTCTGATAACCTCATTTTATTCTCTGGGACTGACATGGTGGAAGAATGGAACCAACTCTTATAAGTTGTCCTCTGATGTCCGTGCATGTGCCATGGGATGTATGCACGCACCGTTACTAACTGCCTTACGTCCCACAGACTTTCTTATCCACTATTTGGATGGAATCAATCCTTTTCATCAAACACTTAAGATATGCTGGGCGAATGGTAGGAGGAATAAACCAAACACCAAATAGCTCCTGCCTTCAGAGAGCATACTGTTTAATGGAGAAACTGTCCAGCAATAAGAATAAAGCACAGATAAGTAACATAGTTTTGTATTGTTATTAGCACTATCATCACTGCCTACAGTTATTTTGATAGATTTAAAATATGTTTTGTTTTGAGAGTACCAGGAAAGAATACAATAACAGAGCCAAGTGAAGGCTTTTGCCCACCCCCCACAACAAATAAATATAAATGAATAGAATGTTGAACCAAATTCACAGAAGAAGGAAAGTAAGCACTGATTATAAAAAAGAGGTTCAAGACAGGCAGTGGTGGCGCACACCTTTAATTCCAGCACTCAGGAGGCAGAGGCAGGTGGATCTCTGTGAGTTTGAGGCCAGCCTGGTCTACAGAGTGAGTTCCAGAACAGGCTTCAAAGCTACAGAGAAACCTTGCCTTGAAAAACAAAAACAAAAAAAGGAAGAAAAAAAGAGATCCATAGCGCCATTACTGATCAGAAAAAAGCAAAGTCAACTTCACTCGATAAAAACGGCATATTTTAGAAAGTCAGATGTCAGCCAGGCAGTGGTAGCGCACGCCTTTAATTCCAGGAAGGCAGAGGCAGGCGGATCTCAGTGAGTTCGAGGTCAGTTTTGTCTACAAAGCAAGTTCCAGGACAACCAGGACTGTTACCCTGAGAAAACCTGTCTCAAAAAAACAAAAAAGAAAAGAAAAGAAAGAAAGTCAGAAGTCACACTAGCGCTTGGGTGAGAACCAGCCCACAGTCTGGTAGGTAGTTAGTTTGCTTGATAAATTAAGGTTTCATTCAATCTGGGCTGGCCTGGAACTCATGATCCTCCTGCTTCTGCCCTCCAAGTGTTGTCATTATAGTTGTGGTCACGTACATACCAGGCAGTATTTTATCCCATGAAGGCTGTCCACATCCAGTACCACTCCAAGCACATGTCTCAACTCATCTTACTCCTTCCTTCCTTCCTTCCTTCCTTCCTTCCTTCCTTCCTTCCTTTCCTTCCTTCCTTCCTTTCCTTCCTTCCTTCCTTTCCTTCCTTCCCTTCCTTCCTTCCTTCCTTCCTTCCTTCCTTCCTTCCTTCCTTCCTTCCTTCCTTCCCCCTCCTCCTCCTTCCTTACTGGTCCTCTTGACGTGAGGTTTTGGTGCTGTCTTTGCCATGGCTTTTCTTCCTTTGTCACATCTCAGCTTCTGTGGGTGTCCTTTCTCTACATCAGTGGTTCTTAATCTTTCTCATGCTGTGACCCTTTAATACAGTTCCTCATGTTGTGGTGACCCCAACCATAAAATTACTTTGTTGCTACTTCACTTATAACTGTAATGTTGCTACTGTTATAAATCACGATGTACATATCTGTTTTCTGATGGTATTTGGGTGGCACGACCCATAGATTGAGAACCCCTCGCTGCTCTATAACCTCATCTGAATGCTGTTTCCAGCTATTTGCACTGGCCTTCTTGCGTCTTGTTTTTACATAAATTAATAAACGTACAGAGCCATATAAACTTCAATGTGAAGACACATGAAGCCTCTGCCAGGGACTTTCACCCCAGCCCCGTGTTTCCAGAACTTCTGATGTTTCACAGAAGATAAGAGTCTAAAAAGACATGAGAAGATTTCTGATTTTTAAATATAGGCAACAGATTTGCAAGTTTTTTAAACTATGAGGGAAAAACTATCTTCAGGCCAGACTTGGCCACCAGCTCTTCATCTGTGACTTTCGTCCCCAATCTCTCCCTTCCTGGCTCTTCACGCCTTGCTACCGCCTCCTCTATGTCCCCAGCTGCTCTCTGGAGTTCCACAACCCACATAGCCTTCTGGCCATGTTCATCTTGAGTGTTCGATTCATATCTCAAGGCCAAATCTGAACTCATCTTTCCCAGAAAATCACTTCTTCAGACTTTCTCAGGTAAATAAAGTCCTTCTTTTCCCTTCACTGGGATCCAGAAATCAGGAGTTAAATGTAAATCCTCCTCAGGGTGCTCCAGGCACAGTGGTCACCAGACTTGTCAGCCTGGGGCTTAAGAAGTGCGCTTTCCTACCTCCAGAAGAGAATGACAGAACAACGGGCTAAACACTAAAGAGTGTCTTCAGAGGCCTAAGGCTGTGTAGGGACAGACATCACGTAACTCTTTAATTCATGCTTCCAATATTTGTTGAATTCCTACAGTGCTTTAATCCCTGGGGTAAAAGGCACAATAAAGTACTGGAGAAATAATTTTGAAAAATATAGATTTGGGATCTCACATAACTCTTTAGGGAGATGGCAAAGAATGAGTATATTTGCAGGCAATTTCAGCCGGGCACAAATGCCCTCCAAGCCACTATGAACCAGAGTGTACAATTGATCACAGTAGAGAAGCTGGGGGGGAGGGTGTCTGTGCTAAGTTACTGTATACCAGGAATGACCCCGAACCTCACAAACAGGCCTGATATGAAACAGAGACCATTTCAGATAAACCATCAGGGCAGTGAAGTCCAGATGATGAGCATGACTTTAGGGCCGAGAACACACACAGCCCTGGGGCAGAAACACATGGGGCAGCATGGAAGATGGATGGAAAACATCTAGCAAAAAAGAGGGGACTCACAAACAGGAGGCATCTGCATGGCTGATTGAGGGGGACAGGACACAGCCTGGGGAGGTGTCTTAGTCAGGGTTCCTAGTGCTATAATAAAACACCAAACTGTAAGCCACTTGGGAAAGAAAGGGGCTGTTTCATCTTTAGCATCATCCAAGAGAAACCAGGGCACAACTCAGGACTGGATCCTGTCAGTGGGAGCTGATGCAGAAGCCATGGAGGAGTGCTACTTACTGGCTTGCTCCTCATGGCTTGCTCTGCCTGCATTTTTATACACCCTCAAGACTACCTTGATGGCATCCCATGGACAGACTTGTACAAACAGCCAGGTAACTTTTGACAAGGCTGCTGGGACCAGTCAGTGACAAGAGGACAGTTTTCAACAAGCGATTGGAAAACTGGGTCTCCACATGCAGAAGGATGGAGCTGAACCCTGCTTCACACTGTCTATGAAATCATTTCAAATGCATCAAAAACCTAAATGTGAGACCTAAATGTAAAAAACCCTCAGAAGAAAACATAAGGGTAGAGTCTTTTTTTTCTTTTTTTCCTTTTTTTCCCCCCTCTGAAACAGGCTTTCTCTGTAGCTTTGGAGCCTGTCCTGGGACTCACTCTTTAGACCAGGATGGCCTCAAACTCACAGAGATCTGCTTGCTTCTGCCTCCCGAGTGCTGGAATTAAAGGTATGCACCACCGCCACCCAGAGTCTTCACACTGGGTTTGCAATAATGTCTCAGATATGATGCCAAATGCTTGAAAAACAAAAGAGAAAATGGATAAACTGGACATCAAACTTAAAAACTTCTGCACATAAAAAGACATTCTCAAGAGAATAAAAAGATAATTCATAGCTGGGTGTAGTGGTACACACCTGTAGTCACAGAACTCAGGAAGCTGAGACAGGAGGATTGCCATGAGTAAGGCCAGCCTGGGTTAATTACAACTCAGGCTCACAAAAAAGGAAGGAAGGAAGGGAAGAAGGGAGGGAGGGAGAGAAGGAGGGGAAAGGGAGGAAGGAAGGAAGGAAGGAAGGAAGGAAGGAAGGAAAAGAAAGAAAGAAAAAAAGAAAGAAAGATAGAAATAGGGAAGGAAAGAGGGAAAGAAAGAAGACAACACATAGTACATAGAACAGAAGAAAGTTTATCTGATAAGGTACAAACACCCAGAGTACAGAAAACTCAAAAAAAAAAAAAGCAAAAAATAAAACCAAAAAACTGACACAGACATTTCTCAGATGCCCCAATGGTCAATACTGGCATTAGGAGACACTCGGTGTCACTGATCACTCAGAACATGCACGTCGCAGCCACAAAATGAGGCGGCTGCTATTCAGAAAGTAACAGTGCCGGTGAAGAAACTAGAACACTTTGTCATTGCAATGAGAAGACAGCATTTTCGAAACAGTAAGATTGTTCTTTAAAACCTGAAATAGAACTGCCATATGTGCATAGTTTTATATCAACTTGATTGATGCAAACTGAAGCCATTTGAGAGGAGGGAAACTCAACTGAGAAAATGCAGTTTTTTAATTAGTGATTGATGGGGGAGGGCCTAGCTATTGTGTGTGGTGCCATCCTTGGGCTGGTGGTCCTGGGTTCTATTAAGAAAGCAGACTGAGCAAGCCATGACGAGCAAGCCAGTAGGTAGCACCCCTCCGTGGCCTCTGTCTGTATCAGCTCCTACCTCCAGGTTCCTTTCCTGTTTGAGTTCCTGCCCTGACTTCCTTCAATGATGCTGACAGATATGGAAGTGTAAGCCAAATAAACCTGTTCCTCCCCAACTTGCTTACTGGTAATGGTGTTTCATCATAGCAATAGAAACTCAACTAAGACACCATATGACCCAAAAATTCCAGTTCTGGGTATATAACCCCTGAAAGTGAAAACCAAGACTCAAAAGATATTAGCACACCCATCATTCACAGTGATTAAGGTAGAAAGACAACTGATGTCTCTCTGTGATTGAATCAGTAAAGCCAAATGTGATTTATAGACACACAGAACATTGTTTGGTCTTAAGAAGAGAAGAAATTATCTATACTACAACATGGACAGGCTTTGATTTACCAAGAGCAACAGGCTGTCACAAAAGGCAACCCTGCACAGTTCCATCCATCTGAAGGGCTTGGAGTAGTCAGATCCAGACCAAGTAAAATGTGGGTTGCCAGTCACTAGAAGGAAGAAATGCAGAACTATTGCTAATGGATACAGAATTTCAGTGTTACTAAATAAAGAGTTCTGGAGATGGGTGGTGATGGCAGCTCAGCAGCATAATGGATGTGTTTGATACTATGTAGCTATACCTTTAAAAGTGGCTAAGATGCTAAATGTTATGTTGTATACAGCCACACAATAAAAAGAAATGGGAAAGAAGTCCAGCGATTTCTCATTCTGTGCCTCTCCAACGTAGTCTGGGCAAGGGCGTCTAAAGAACAGTTACCGGGTAAGAAGAGGAAGATGCGGTCCTGATGGCAGAGGCAGGAATTGTTCTGTTATGTGGCTCTTAAAGCCCAGGGCAGAGCAAGCCCCAGAGAGGCTGCTTCTCAGCTGTTTGTTGAACAGTGTTTTGCAAGCAGAAGATGGTGAAGAAGTTGAAAACAAGAAAGGCAGAGTTTGGTTTGCTGTGCCAAGCCTGGCAATGACCAGCAGGGCTGGCAAGATTGGTATCACCTGGAGGGTGTTTAGTCTCAATCTTGAGGTGAGGTGTTCTGATACTGTCCCATTCCTGCCAGATGAGAATTGTGCATTTTAGTGAGACACCCCCGCCCCCAGTGGGGTATGTGCACTTTGAAATTTGAGAAGCATTCCCCTATGAACTGACGAATCAGAAATTAGTCTCCACTCAAACATCCACACCCACTGCTTAAAAAAAAAAAAAATCCCTATGGCAATCAGTCTTTCCTCTCCAGACCTAATACATTCATCTGTCGCATGTGAGCCATCAGCAGAATAATTTGTGAGCCTTGCAAAAGAGGAGAATGTCACAAGATTGACGGACATGGTATCACAGAACTACAAATCACACAGGCTACATTGACAAGAGAGGAACTGGCTGACTTGGACCTGTTATCTAGTGAGGAGGCCTCATCTAGAGGCACGAGGGCATCCTTCAACAGAGAACAATTTGAATATCAAAGGATTTAGACAAAACAGAAGAGACTCATGAATATCATTGTAAAAACAATCCTCTTTATGACCCCATTGTGGAACTTTAACAGTTTCATCAAAAAAAAGTGCAAAAATTGCAACACTATGTCCAATCATTAATTATTCCAAGAAGAACGTTGAAAAATTACTATTTTCCTTGTTCCATAGAACACAAGTATTTTGTTACAAGCTGTAGTCTTGTTTTCATTTTATTTTATGTTTTAATTCTTTTATTATTTTATGTGTATGAGTATTTTGCCTTCATGCATGTCTGTGCACCATGTGAGTGCAGGCCTGGTGTTATAGACAGTTGTGAACCCTTGTGAACCACCATATGGATTCTGGGAATTGAGCCTGGATCCTTTAAGAGACTGGCAAGTGTCATTAACCACTGAGCCATTGCTCTGCCTGTAGTTGTTTTGTTTTATTTTGTTTAAAATTTATTTATTTACTATGTATACAGTGTTCTGTCTGTATACCAGGAGAGGGCACCAGATCTCAGTATAGATGATTGTGAGCCATGATGTGGTTGGTTGCTGGGAATTGAACTCAGGACCTCTGGAAGAGAAGTCAGTGCTCTTAACCTCTGAGACAACTCTCCAGTCCTGTATTTCTGTTTTTAAAGAGGAGATACTACAACTGAGTCTTTTGTTAAGGTTTCCCAGGCTGTCTGGATGTTATTTTGAAAACAGTCATATAAAGTGGACTCTGGAGTTTTCCTTCAATAATCCCAGCTGAAAAGGAATTCTAATCATTGCATAGTCCCTTTTCCCTTATGGGGCCTATCATCATCATCACCACCATCATCATCATCACCACCATCATCATCAACACCATCATTACCATCATCATCATCACCACCACCATCATCACCACCACCATCATCATCATCACCATCATTACCATCATCATCATCACCACCACCATCATCACCATCATCATCATCACCATCATTACCATCATCATCATCACCATCATCATCATCACCACCATCATCACCATCATCACCATCATTACCATCATCATCGTCACCACCATCACCACCATCATCATCATCACCATCATTACCATCATCATCATCACCACCACCATCATCAAACCATCATCATCACTATTGTCATCATCATTGCTATTGCTATCACATGTTGGAAAAGTATATATTTATATATGAGGTATAAAGTGGCGTTCTGATTTTTTTAAATACAATGTATAATGACTAACCGAAGTCTATCACCTGAGTCATCAACCACCTCAGCAATTTGACACCTCACAGGATGCAAACCTCCTTGGGACTTTGTGGTACCAAGTGTGACCAGTGTGTGATAATTGGCACCTACTCTCTCTACAGCTCAGTGAATGATTCTTTTCAAGCCACATGTCCAGGTGAATTGTGTCTGCCCACTGTGCTACCACCAGAGCTGTTCCATGGTAAGTGACAGCCACAGCTAGCTACTGATGCCTGTCGAACAATTGATTACCTTATCCACCATGAGGAAGTTCTCCAGTGTCTCCCCACTTCCACAGGTGACATCCCCAACCTCTCTTACGGCTCTGGGCAGGATCTCTTGTACCTCTTGGGCAATCATTCCTATACACAGAACACTCCAACAGGGTTAATGTGGGTGAGGGGATGGGGTGATGATCACAGGATTTCCTACATCAGAATGGATGACTGACAGCCACAGGGACTCTTTGGAAATAGAGTTTACCTCAGCTTTTGCTTTCATCTATAGAGGAGAGAACCACTATAGAATTAAAAGTAGACGCCCTCCCCTCCTTTCCTTCCTCCCTCTCCTTCTCCCTCTTCTTTTTTAAGACTTTGCCTAATGCTGGGAAGGGTGAATAAACACTTTTAAATCCCTACACATTGAAGGAAGCGAGTCATGAATTTGGTTCTTTAATGTTCCTATGGGAGACTTCGGTCCCTCAGTGTTCCTGCTTATTTTTAGGATGCCAGGTTGAGGACCAAGCAGTACTGTGCAGATGTTGCTTGCCTAACTTTACCCATCTGCCACCTTTTCACGCCATCCCTAGACTGCCCAGGACTACCCTTTATACACTTTGTGCTGCTCTTCACCCCTGAACTGTCGCCTCAAAAGCAATATATTCAAAATGCTCTTCCAGGACTTGGGGTGCAGCATGGAGGTGTTAAATAAAGGTGACCCACATTTTCTCTAACTTTCCCTGTTCCAATGACTGTGGGCCAAAGGGTGTGTTGTCAGATGCCACAGCATACAAGTTCATGATAAAGAGAACACGAGAATCTTCATAGCTAAGAACAGACAGTTGAAGAGACGTGTCTATACCTGTTTGGTGGGCAGTGTTTATCCCCATGGCAGATGCAAATTCGGGTTTGTAGTCGTATTCAACAATCCTCATCTGGGCTATTCTTCTCAGCTGCTCATTTGTGTCAACCTGATTTAATTAAAGAAGAGCAAATTTCACCTGCTTAGGTATTTGTTATTCAAATCGACATCCAGTGTGACCCCAAGAGCCTAGGGAGATTGATAGTGTGAACGTCCCTTTCTACTGACCTCACCAGATTAGGAGAGACTTCTTACCTTCTCCTCAGGGAAGCCAAAGCTCTAATATCCACAGAAACTTCCATCCCCTAAAATACGTACCCAGAGGTTTGAGTCTAAATTATGAGACCAAAGTGCCCCCTATTCCACTCTCGCCCTCCCTTCTCAGGAAAGTTCAAGGATTCTCACTTTGGAGAACCTGTTCAGGATACTAAGGTGTCCTGTTCAGTTGGGTCCAAAGGTTTGCTGCCCAGCTTCTACTTACAAACTGAAAATGCGATGCTAGTTCAAGGACAATCTTGAGGTAAGGAGGGATACCATACTCTTGGATTGCTTTGACCATTTTGCTGGAGGAAGTTTCTTTGAGTGGGGTTGCCCTCTTCTCCCTCCCCAAGCCCAAAGGTTTAGTTCAGCATCCTTCTTCCCAACTCTGTGTCTAATGATGTCCCCAGTTGTCATTGCAAGTCCTCAGTAAAAATTTTATTGGTCTCCAGAAAATTGATAGCAAGATAATGAATTTAATCTTCTCTAAAAACAAAATGTTAAATCCAAAGGATTCTCTTTAATTTGAAGGATTTTTAAAAATAAATTCACAAAACAGCTGTATCTAACTTTAATGACATTAATCTGATTAAAAAAAACAAATCAATGACTTTTCTGTCTGTTCCCTGATTTTTTTTTTTTAGAATATTGCTGGACTGTGAAATCAATGCTATTTTGGCAATCAGGAATATATCACCTGAGGACATTTGGCTAAGATGGCAGGCTAGAAGCCGTCTCTAAGTGAGCGGATGATTGGAATGAGGGAAGTAGAAGGGTCAGCCCTGCTGTGCTTCCCAGGCAAGCGTCTCACCTCAGGACCCGCTGATTGACAAGCATATGCTCCATTCTCTACGAACTTCCTCCAAGGTGTGACTTGACACCCGCCCCTGCAACCACAGCTGCCACCTGGAATAAGGCAGGCTGGCCGGGGCCCTCTCCGAGTCAGCCTTAAAATGCCTCTTTTAGCAAACACCCACAGAAGTTGTATCATCAGTGAGATTTGCAGTGACCACCACACTGCCTGCCTCCCCTGCATCCACGCCCCATCTGCTACCCCATCGGCGCATAACTCCCGACAGCAGTGACTGCCACAGTAACTGCCACTGGCCCCTGCCTAGGAATCAGCATCTTTCATCTCCACGGCTCAGCTTCACAGGGGCGAGACTCCTGAGATCTCAGAGAGATTTGTAAACCTGACCAGAGCAGGCACAGGATACTAATACAAACCATGAGAGGAGTCATCCAGAAAAGGCAACTTCCTCTCTCCTGCCTTGACAAGTTGCAAAGTAGCAGTTCCAGGGAAACCAGCACTGCCAGCACAAACCAGGAAGAGAAAGTGGAGCACCAAATCCATTCCACAAAACCTTCATTATCCCAATACCAAAATCAAATACAGACTGAAAGATAACTAAAGCACAAAAGACCAGTTTCTCTGCTGAGAACAGATGCAAAATTTCTCAACCAAAAACTGGCAAACTGAATTCAAGAACATATACATTTTATGACCAAGTGGGTTCTACCTTAGAGATGCAAGGCTGGTTCAACATAAGCAAATCAATAAATCTAACACACAAAGTTAATAGACATGAGGACAGAAATCACAAATCCTCTCAACAGAGACTGAAAAGACATTTGACACAATTCAATATGCCTTCGTGGTAAAAGTCTTTGACAAATTGGTAACAAATAGAATGTACCTCAAAATAATAGAGGTTACATACAACACCCACAGCCAGCAGTATATACGTGGGGGAACTGGGACATTTCCTGTAAAATCTGGAATGAGATAAAGGTTCCCGCTGGATTTCAGTTCAAAGTCACAGCAGTAAGAGAAGAGAACCCTGTATGTGTGTTAAAATAGGAAGGAAGAATTAAAATTATCCTTATTTACAGACCACGTGATTCTATACTAACAAGACCCTACAGACTCTTCCAGAAAACTCTTTCAGTTTTTGCAGAATGCAAAAATCAACATAGAAAAACCAGTGCTTTCGTCTATGCAAATAGTGAACTTTCTGAGAAAGAAAGAAGAAAAAAAAGATCCCATTTCCAATACCTAAAATAATAATAATAAGGGACTAGAAACAACCATAAACAAGGTGGTAAAGAACCTCTACAACAGAAGTTTTATATCTCTGAAGAAAGAGGTTGAATAAGATAGCAGAAAATGGAAAGACCCTGTGGCCATAGGTTGGTAGAATTAATATTGTGAAAATTACCATTCTACCAAAAGCAATGTTCAGATTCAGTACCAATAAAAACTTCTACAACATTCTTCACAGAAATAGAAAAAAAAATCCTAAAATTCACATGGAACCACAACAGACCCCAGACATCCAAAGAAATCAGATCCCTAAACATTTAAATCCCGCCACAGCAGGGATTAAGCTATGAGGTCTCTACACTCACGAATGGATTGACAAGAGAGCTATTAGGAGTGGAATGTGGTTGTACAAACCCTTATTCCCTACATTTCGAAGGTAGAGGCAGGTCCATCTCTGTGAGTTCAAGTCCAGCCTGGTCTACCTAGCAAGTTCCAGGCCAGCCAGAGCTACATAATGGGATTCTGTCTAAAACAAAACAACAGAAACATAAGGGACTAGCTCACTAAGTCAGACCTCTTTCCTTTATGCCCCTCCGTCTTTCTGCCATGTGAAAACAGCAGTCAATACACCTCCTTGGCATGCCTTCAATTGCAGCCTTCGGCAGGCATTAAATCTGTCAGTACCTTCATCTTGCAATTCCTTCGAATAGCCTCCAGAATTACTAGTAATAAATTTCTATTTTGTATAAATAGAATTGCCCAAATGGTCTGTGAGCCTTCTAGAAACCCTGAAAGGACTAAAAGTTTGGGAAAACTGACTCCGGGAGAGGAAAAGAAGATGTCCACAGATCCACACCACTGCTGATGACTTTATCGCCGTCCATCTCATATCTGTGATGAGTAGCAAATGGGACAGCTTGAAGTTTTAGGAACATATCCATCTCACAAATACAGATAAAACACACATACTAATATGAGATGATTTTAATATATCTTATTAATACTATGCATTTTGTGTAAGCAAACCTATCATTTACTTAGGTTTTTACAGGTTACAAAAAATGCTCCACACAGAAAATCTTAGCAAAAACTCCTGATGTGGGTAAGAGGCTCTCACGCGGGCATTCTCTAGGCATGGATTACAAACCAGAAGCCTGGCACAGCCCTGGGTTAAAATCCTGAGCTGAAGCTGTCAGGCTACAGCTCCAGGCTTCTAAGCATAGCCTACAATTCTCTTTATCCCTTCAGCTTGCTGGGAACAGAAACAGGAGGGGGAGTTCCTCATCTAGAGTCTAGGGCAGGGCTACTTATACGAAGAATGTTTCCTAGAAGGATTTGAGAAGCTCCAAGGGATGTCTGTTAGTCAAGACATTCTATTTTCTTTAATCGAGAGCAAAATTTGATGACTTTTGGCAAATGGAATTCTGTGGAGGCCTGGTAATTGCTACCAGGACTGTGGAAGACAGTCTCAATTTGTGACGCTCCACCGAGACTTCCAATTGAGATGTCATAAGCCACTGGTGTGGCCAGACCCAAGGGCATGTCCGAGTTAGTATGAGCTGAAATGCAGATGGTGTATGTCTCTCTAAAGCTGGAAATATAGAACTATAAATTTGGAAATGTCTGTGAGACCCTTCTAGTCCTGAATTTCTATCCAAGGAGGAGGTCACAGCAACCCTAATGAGAACTGGGGCTGGGAGGGCAGAACCAAAGGCGCAATGACAGCCCTTCTCGGGAATCCTCTCCAGAGCTAGCTCAGAAAGCCCAGCGCACATTTGCACTGGGAAAGGGATGTAGTCTGGGCGAAAGATTCGATCGTCTGTCGCTCGAAAGAAGAACAAACAAAGGAGGGGGAATGAGGTGCAGAGCAAATTACAGCAGTCTTGTGAGAAGAGACGGTGAAGACATGGTGGATGCCGGAGAAGCCGGAATCAGGAGTGGCCTGACCAGAGACTCGGTCTTCATCCTGATCACACTGCCCCATGGAACTCCTACAACCTTCCAGAATTTTGGACTCTTATTCCAAGTAATCAGAAAATAACTCCCGAGGGTCAGGTAGGCCCACTTCCATGTCACAGTTGCAGGCCCTGGCTTCAGCCAGCTGAAGCACCTTTTTTTTTTTTTAATTGGATCTTCAGGCCAGATTTTAATAGCCGTTAGGCAACTGCCTGTACTAAATGTAGCAAGGCACCAGATGTCTGGCCCAAAGTTTATTGTCCCAGTAAGGCCCCGACTGAGGCGCTTTTCAAGTGCTCCTCAAAGATCTTGCATGGGAAGACAGTGGCTAGCAGAGCCAGTACAAGGGACCCTGGGAGGGAGGGGCTAGAGAAGTCTACCATTCCGTAACCAGATGGAGGGGGCCAATGGGAGACAGGAAATGCCAAACCTGAAGGGAAGGCACTGACCGGCGGGAAAACAACTGTAAGACATGCTGCCTGTGACACCGGTCACATGCTGCCTCTGCCCACTGACTCTGTTTGGTAAACCCGTCCCCCAGGGATAGGGAGAACTTCACAATTGCAGTAGAGACGCTAGCTATTCCAGCCATCATTATCTTCAAGCAGCTTGTTATTTCACACCAACAGGTGACACATAAACATGCCCTGGCCCAGAGTGTCAGGCTGACGTCCCAGGCACCTGATTGAGGTGTCAGAGGAAGGGCCCTGTGCATACCCCAGGCTCACCTCCTGGATATTCTCCTTCACCCGGCTGTCAGAGGGATGCATAATGGTCCCCATCACTTTCATGTTGCCACAGACAACCAGGGCTTCGTCAGGTGCATCTGTGTTTATTCCTACTCGACCGTGACAGATGACAGATTCTGGAACTTGTCCTCGCTGCCATAATGCATCACTGTCATTTTCAAACTGCCCAGGGTTAGAGGCCTGGAGAAACACAGCGGCACACGGCAGTTCAGGTTACGGCGGCAGAAACGGTTGCTCACGAGTCCTCGGGGCAAAGAAGATCAGACTGGTATCTGAGTCCTTCCCATGAGACTCCCAAACTATTAGAACACTCTGACTTAGATAAATTAGCACTGAGAGCAAGCCCAGGAGAGCCACAGAGGCCCCCAAAAGGAGGAGCTCTGCAAGCCAAGGCTGAGAACATCCAATCTCTGTAACGTTTCTCAGAGACTGAACCGTGTGTTTGGTTACAGCACACGGGGCAACTTTAAAAGGCAGAGGTGGCAGCGGGGATGGGGGGAGAGCAGGGGCGAAAAGCTGGGACTCTCTTTTCAGACATAATAACAATTTAAATTAAGATCAAAAAGTGTACATTATTTAATGCTCAAGAAAATAAAAACACCTTGTATTTAACTAGCCTTTTATAACTTCACAATACTCATATTGGTGATTTCACAAGTGACAACAACACAAATATATAAGACACACTCAACTACTTGAATTCCAGTCTAGGTTATGAAACCAACTGGTTGTAGGACGCCACAGTGGTCATCTATCCTCGTGTTATCTTTTGAATAGCCATAAACCTATTTACTACCTTTACCCATCTCCAAAGGTTATTGTGGGATTAAGTAACAGTCTTAATGTGAACCGTCTGCAAAACTGAGGGCAAACTGACACAAATTCATCCTCCACATCTGGCTGGATACGGAGCAACACAGCAGCAGAGCCACAGGTCCCGGGGCTCCCTTCTGTGAGAACACAATGTAAAGGGCGCCCCCTGCAGGTGCTTGGGGGTAGCAAACAGCATTAGAAGTGATTTGATCGGAATGAAAACTGCTGGAATTTCTGTTTTAACTTTGTTTATGACTCTAAACACAGCCAATAGAAGAACTTGGCCTTTAGCGAGCAGTTCTTAGGAAATAAATGTATGCATCTTTTGAAGGAGTTATTAAAACTAGGTCCAAAAATATTCTTCAGCAGGGCCGTTCTGTGTGACATCCACTACTAGGAACTTGTTGAAAATGCATATTCCTGGACATCTCAGGCTATTAAAATAAAAACTCTGGGGGTGGATATGGCTATCTATGTCTACACAAGCTCCCTGGTTAGATTGGGATAGGGAAAGAAAGTTCGTGGTTAGAAATCTCCCGAAGAACATGAAAAGGAGCTGTTCCGAGGACGGCCTTTTCTGGTCCTCCCTCTCGCCAGTCGTACAGACGCTGCTGTCTTTGGTGTTGATTTTCTATCTCAGTGTGGTTTGTAGGGGGAAGCAGGAACCCTTGAGGATGGGGTCGTTTCTAGTCTCCCCAGAACAAAAACAGAAATAACGTGCTTTTTTTCGAACGGAGAAAATCCTGAAGCGTCTTTGAAAGGCAGGCAAAGGTAATTGCCCCAACTGTTTTCTATCCGGCACCCCAAACCACCTCTAACTATGTGTCTCAGAAAGGAAGGAGAGTTGAAGAAAAGCCTGGTTGTTCACACAGGGGACCTTGAAGGAACTCCACCCAGGAGTGCTCCCAAAAACAAAGGCCTGGCGAAGACATCTGTTCACTGGAGAAAACCTTAACTGACCCTAAATTAGTCCGTTTATACCACAAGGGTTTAATATATTTCTAAAGCTGTTATGGTTGACAAACCAGGTGGGCAATGGCTGAACCCTGGCCACTGCTCTCCTTTCCAAGGAGAATTTTGACAAATACGGTGTCCTGGACACCTCCCAGAGGCCAGAGTCTCAGGAATAGTCCTCACACTGTCCTATCAAACAGTAAAACACTCATCTCCATTTGAGAAATGGCTCTTAGTCCGCAAAGCGGATTCCGGTTTTCAAAGAGTGCCTCCCTCCTTCGCATAGTGAAGCAGGCAATGCCCTTAATTATTAAACTTTCCTGCCTGTCTTTTATTCTGGAGCTCAAGCTGACAGAACCAGGCCATGGTCTTAGAGGCCACACTTGACTCTTGGGTATGGCGCAGTACTGACCCGTATGTATACACCACACGGAGATGGTCCTTTCTAGAGTGTTGGGTGCAGTAAACACTGGTGAGCATCTCTAAAATTACCTGAATCAAATAATAATGCCATCTCTTGGAGCGAGCTGAACTAGCCCCCGTGAGATAGTTTCAGTTTGGGCCATGAGGGTTTATGTTACTGTCACATTGTTCTTCCCATTATTCTTAGGGTAAAGTTGGCATCTCCTAGTGTAGCGTGCCCTCTTTAACCAGAAATAATAGCTAGGAGGAAGCTACTGTCTCCGAGGTACGAAATGTTTTCAAATTTTAAAAGTTGAGAAAATACCATAACACTTAATCTGTGCTGAGCGCAACTCGGCGTGTTTCATATTGAGACTAGCTTCCGTTCTCCCGAGATCCCCATATGAGCTCCCCCCCCCCTTTGTGCTGTGATGAGGGGGCGTTGGTTAACAGAGTTTCCAGTTAGCGGAGTTCCGGTGAGCCAGGCTCCCGTCCCCTCCTGGCTGCTGTGTGAACTTGCACAGTACTGAGGGCTCAGACAGTCAGGAAAGGAGAAACAAAGCTGCCAGGGAAACTATTCAGAGGATGTGGGTGACTAGCAGATGGCGCGAGGCAGGTGCTAGTCACAGGACTGCACTGTGGTGCCCACTGTCGACACCATCTCATTCCTTCTGAAGTCTGAAACGGTGAACAATCTGTTTTCTGGACTTGAATTCGGATCAGAATTGTTAGCATAGCAATCCAGATAAAGCCAGATGAGATGTCCAGGCTGGCTCTGCCACAGGGGATTGGGCAGCACCTCTTTGATTGGCTGCCTCAAAAGAGCCTCCTTAGCCTACGGTTGAGTCGAAAACAGCCTGAGTGTGAACAGCCTGCTTTCATGCAAGTATTTTACTTCACTTCTGTCCTTACTTCACCGCCAATAAAAGTCTTAGGGGTAACTGACGGGTTTTTACTAGTAGATAGCTTCTTAGTTTTAACCGACTAAAGGAATTACAGAAGAGTCTTTGTTTCAGAATAGCTCAAAGCAGGCAAGAAGAAACACTGCTTCCCCGAAGCAGGCAGATGTGTCCCCAGGGCCTTGGGTTGGTAGCTGGGATCACGGGCCTGCCCACAGAGAATGAAGCTCCCTACTGGAGTTTCACAACCTGCCTATGTCATTCTTAAAAGGCCCAGGACCGCATGGCCTCAGTGGCAGCCAGTCTAGATTCACTGCGGCTGCACCAGCTAGTAGCTTAATGTCCCTATGACAGCCAAGACATCCATCCGCAGCTGTAACCACTCGGCAAATGTTACTCAGCAAACGTGCTGAGACTGAGCTTTCCTGCGTGCGAGGCAGCAGCCCTGAAGCCCTGGGGTCAGCCATCATGTGGGAACACAGGAAACCTTCCTGGTGCGTCTCTGGCTCACTAGGATGCTGCCCGAACCTCACTGTTTATGAGCTGAGTGATCTAGAATGAGTTAGCGTCTCAGGCCTCTGTTCCTCTGACAATAGGGAATGGTCACAGAGTGAAGGTGTCATGGGTATAAAGTGGTACCAAGTAGATTTAACCAGTGCCTCCCACAGAGAGTTGGTGTCAGGGTTTCCAACCTCAGTACCATGGCATGTGGGGAGGGGATGCTCCCAGTGGGCATGGTGCCCTGTGCATTATAAAGCACTGTGTGGCATCTCTGATGGCTACGCCTTAGAAGCCAGGTGGGTGTGTGGACAAAACTGCCCTTGGTTGAGAACCACTCTATAAAAAAATGCAGTTTCTGCTATTATCAAAATCAACAGCCACTGTTGGGAAATAGCACACCTCAAGTATGTCGCTGACAGTTCAACTTCTTCCTGCAAGGTAGAAAAAGCATACGTGGTTCAGAGAACCAGAGAACTCTGCTTACCCGTACGATGATCCTTTCAGAGATGTGGGCAGCCAACAGGTAGAACTGGTCTTGGTTAGCAGCATACAGCCCGACCACCAACATGAAGTATCTAATTCAGAAACAGCAGGCTGATGGGGGCATATCAGACAATAGAGACGTAGTTTGTGCAATTAACTAACACCCAGCATTTCATTAATAGTGAGCTCAGTTAGATGGACTCACTTACTTGCAGACTGCCTTTCCCTCCTATGTCAGCAACACCCCAGGGAAATGGAAGAGCAAGCGGTTGGCTTGCTACTATCCCAGTGTGTCTGGGAGCAGCCCCCCTGGGGAGAGCTCCTAGGACTGGCTTCAGCCCACCTATGTGGACTTGCCTATGCCCCACTCTGGTGCATCGCTGAAGCGCTGTTTACAAACACAGGACAGAAGCCACCAAGGTCCCTGTGTCCTCAACCATATAAGTCAGACATCCTGGGTCGTAAACAGGGACTTAGAGGATAAGCCCATCACACTGGTCCCTTCCTGCCTTGACCTGATCCAGTCATCCTCCACTTTCAATGTCCTCAGGCCTTGCGCTGTAGCTGAAGACCTGAACCTCCCTCCAATCGCTCCCAAAGTGATTCTCCTTGCCAGCCCTTAAGCACCGTCCACACATGACCCATCAGTGAGATCATCCTAGGATCTAACTATGTCTTAAAGGTCAAAACAAAAGCTCTCTGTGAAGTTTATCTTCCCAGGCCTGGGGAGACGGCTCATTGGTTAAGAACACTTGTTATTCTTACAGAGAACACAGATTCAGTTCCAGCATACAGGTTTGGTAAGTACAGTCAGCCCTCAACTGAAGAGCAATGACCAAATCACATGGTCACCCATCTAGAGGACCATGGTGGGAATTAGACTGAACAGGAGCGAGCATTGCTGGGAGCAGGGATGGGAGAACAAGGGTGTCTGGGTAAAATGAGATAGGTTAATATGCCAAGTCGGAGAAGGGAGGAGATCCGTGAAGCAGGCTGGGTGAGCTGACTGGGTGGCTCAGCAGATCAGAGGGGTCCTTCCTGGCTAGGTGATGTGTCTGGACATTCTTGCTCACAGTGACCCAGTACCTCTGGTCAGGATTCGGCTTCCCCTTCTTTCTCATGTTGTTCGCTGTGGTTTCACTGAAGTGTAACCGTCCCAGCGTTACTTTGGTAACCTGGTCAGTCAGGAGGTCGATTCTAAAGCAAACAATGGAAATGTCAAGAGACTGTAAGAGAGCACAGTGCTTGGGCACATCTAGTCTCCTGGAACCCTCAGTGGGTTTTGTCCCCTGTTCTCAACACCCTGCAGAAGCCGCATACCCTAGAGTTTCTTACTTAGGCAGAAATCCACAGCATGGGTGCACCAAGGAAGGTCACAGAACGACTCCTTGCTAACAGAAGCTATGTATGCTTCAGGTTTCCGACCCAAGGACCATGAACTCAACATATCCCATCAGGTTTCTGTTGCCTCCACTGCGGGAGGAAAGACGTGTGTGCTCACAGTCGCTACAGCACCCCACTCCTCACAAGCGACCCTTTTAGGTTCTTCCAGACCTCTGGCTTCTCCTTCAAGTAGGTGACCTCCCACAACCTAGCCAACAGGAGGCAGCATGCTTCAAAGGAAAGCCATGCAGCCTGCCCAAGGAAGGGACACCCCATCATGCGCCAGCCAAGTCACGTGTTTGCTCACACGCCTGGGCTCCACAGCCGTTTGTATGAGTGGCTCTGTCCAGGCTGTAGAAGCATCCTGCCCCAAATGGGCTTGACTGCTGTCAGCCTGAGCTACCTCAACTGCATCCTGGCCTAAAAGCCAGGGAACAGATGCTGCCTCACGTCATTTGAGAGAGAGGACTCTAACTTGTTTGTCATTACTGCTGTGGATGCTACCCTGGGTGCAAACTTTCACACCAGCATCTGTCAAGGTAACTGTAAAATAAAATGGGGAAATGAACTGTATGTATGCATATAGGAAATACTGAAAATTTTTTTGCAATGATCTTGAAGCTTTATTTTTATGGATAAGCATGTGTTCATAATACTAGCATCCTATTACTAACTTAGATTTATTATGGGTTTTGTTGTAAATAGGGAAAGTAAATAATACTACTCATCTTCCCCAAGCCTTCACCAAGACACAGTCAGACAACAAATTCTTACTTAACAGGATCGAAAGTCTTTTTGCTTCTATCTGCTTGGGACTGTTCGATAGCAATCACTTGATTGGTGGCTTCTACCTGTATAGAAAGACAAAAAGTAAATCAATTAATAGATTAGTCAACTTATCAAAAATAATGGTCACTAATAGAAAATGTTCAGATACTTAGAACCTTTGCCAGGTACAGGCTGGGCTCTGGGTGGGAAGTCTGAATTCTGAAAAAGACACATTAGACTAGCAGTGGGCACCATCTATGAGCAGTGTGCCATTGTATAAAAGAGAGTGATGCCTGCAGAATTAAATGATGAAATACAGAGTGAGCTATTAAAAGACCAAAATATCAGAAGAGAAAAAATGAATAAAAATAAAAATAAACTAACAAGATTAAACAGCTCAAAGGATACACCTATCTATTCATCCATCCATCCATCCAGTCATTCATCCATCCATCCATCCATCCAATCATCCATCCATCCAGTCATTCATCCACTCACCCATCCATCCATCCATCCATCCATCCATCCAGTCATTCATCCACCCATCCATCCATCCATCCATCCATCCAGTCATTCATCCATCCATCTATCCATCCATTCATTCATCCATCTATCCATCTATCCATCCATCCATTTATCCATCCATTCATCCTTCTTTCACTATCTAGTGAGCACCTACTATGCACCAAGCGTCACTCTAAGCATTATAGGTAAGTGAACAAAGCAGCCAATACTGTTATTACTCTCCTTTACTTTCTAAAAGAAGAAGAAGTGAATAAAATTGAAAATGGACAAGATTAATGCACTTGGATGCACATACAGAAAAATGAATTCCATTAATATGTATGATCAGTACGTATTCATAGGTATAATTTTAAAGTGAATAGAATTAATAAAAACCACTAGGCCTGGTGGTACAAGCCTGTAATAGTAGGTACTCAGAAGCTGAGGCCAGAAGATCATCAGGTTCAGACTTGCCTGGGTGACAAATGAATCCAAGTACAGCTTGGGAAACTTAGTGAAACTGCATCTCATAATAAAAAATAAAAAAAGAAATCTGGGTATAGAGTTCAGTGATAGTCTTGCCTAGCATGCACGAGGCCATTGATTCATCCCTATTAATATTTACATACATACGAGTGCATGAACACACATACAAACACTCCTGTTCTGGCAGAGCTTAAGTTCTAATATGAAGGAACAATGACTTGGCCTATAAGTAATACATGAGCTGGTATTTCTTCTACACCTGTTCCACACCCTATTCCACGAATACTGCCAGAGCAATGCTCTGATACACAGCCAGCAGGCATTCACACTGGGACAGTCTTTCTAGAAAGCAAAGAGGCAACTGAAATCAAATCCCCTCTTGGGATTTATCCTCTGGCATAAATGTTCAGTGAAGTTTTGCTAAGATGTCTAAAAGACAGAAATGAAATTTCCAGCAATAAAGCCCTTAGTATTATGTATCCTTAAGACAGAAAACTGTGTGCCAGCTTTGTCAACAGTATTCCGTTAAGTCTGAGTGACCACAGACTTCCATAATGTGAGGTTAACAGGACAGCATTTATTACAACAAGAGTAGAATTAGTCCACCAACTGCTGGACCTCAACCAGGAAGACTCTATCTCCTCCTCACACATTTCTGTTAATGTACCAACATTTTCACAGTGGACACACTATTTCTATACTCATAAAAATATGTTTGGTGGTTGTTGCTTATTTGCTTGTTGTTTGTATTTAATTTTTGCTGCTGGTTCATTTTAAGAGTTCACTTGGGAACAAAGGTGACTGGTGGATACAGCATCCAGGTACATTTTAGAAGACACCACACCTAAGCTCAGGTTCACTATTAGGATGAAGTCTGTATGTGATGGACATCGCTTCTCTTAAGGGGCTGGGCAGGAGATAATAATTTAATGTGGTTTGGGCTGTTCTCAAACCATACTATGTGCGTGTTAGAAGAGACACAGTTGAGCACCAGAAGTGAGGTGTCGTACTCAGACTGACCAAGTTGCGGATGTGTGACCCAAATAAATGACTGTTACCACCTTTAAGTCACTAATGTTTGAGATAGGGATTGTGTAGTATGGATAAAACAACTACCATGACTATTCTAGATGAATTATGTAACACCACTGGGCCTCCATTTCCCTTGTGGTTATCTACAGAAAAGGGGGCACTGACTAAATAATGCTTCTTTAGCTTTTGAAGTTAGAGAACTCTTTGAGAATTGGGTTAAGACTGAATCCATTCCCTGTGGTCATGCACTAGCAGCAAAACTAAAATGGTTGAGTGTAGCAACATTTCAACTGTATTTTAATAAATAAAGCTTGCCTGAGGATCAGGAGAGTAAAGCAGCCACACTGGTCAGCCTTACAGTCAGGCAGTGGTAACACACAACTTTAATCCCAATAGCCACACTAGTTGCCATAGAAACTGGGCAGTGTATGCCTTTAATCCCAGCCCTAGAGAGGATTATAAAATGGAAGGAAACAGCTCCCAGACACAGTCTCATTCTGAGATTGGTGGAGGTGGGATCACCATTTTGGACTGAGGTCAAGGTAAGAGCCAGTGGCTGGCTGTTATGCTTTTTCAGATCTTCAGGTTGAACTTCAATTTTCCTCTCTGAGTTTTTATTAATCATGCTTCAGTGGAGGTCAATGCACCAAGACAAGAAAACGGTTTATACACTGGAAGCTAAAAGCCACAGTTTGAGGTGATGTGGTGTCAAGGTTAGGGCTCACATCTGAGGAAGTAGCAGATTGTACTTCCTTTGTCTTGGACCTTTATTCACCATGCTGTAGGAAGCACAAGCCACCTCACTGAGGAGCTTACACAGAGAAGAGCTGATGCCACCCAAGCCCAATTCCACTTAAGCACCGGATGACAGGAAGCCAGAATATGACGGGCACATCATAGAAACAGCTCAGTGGCCTTCTCCGGCTGACAGCAAAAGAGGGTGAGCTGCCACAGCCACACCTGATCAGGGGCAGCTTTGTGGTCTGAATAAATTCCTGTGTATGTTTTTAAGCCACTTGGGTCTGAGGTTAGGAGAACACTTAAGAAATACTGATTAAAGTAAGCTGAATTAATAAAAGGACCTACCTTAATTCCAAAAGCTTTCAAGTAAAACATTTCTATTGGCTTCAGGCCCATTTGGGTTTTAACAAACTTCGGACTTCCCCAGACTTGAATGTGGATGGTTATCTGGAAATGATTCTTCTTTTGACAAACAAAAGCTTCATCTACTGGCGAGAAAGTGAACCCTTTGTCTGTCACAACTTGATAGCCCACATCAGGCCTGAAAAGAGACGGATCACGAAACCAATTGCATGGTATTTTCTTTCTTCCTTGATAGAACCAAGAATATAAACATCCCATTGTGTGAGGCTCACGGTGCAAAGTGCCCTTTGCTGTATTTAGTCAGTCCATTTCCTGCATTTCTACTGCAGAAATGAACATGACATTTCGAAGCATGCTGGCCTTTTTTAATCTTCTTGTAAGGAAGCAGTATGAGTTCTGCCAAACAGAACCATCATTTCCCCAGACTTCTCCTTGGTGCTTTCTAAGAACTTTTAATTTGACTCCACACCATACGTGAGAAAAGGGGGCGGGGCTGGAAGCTCAACAGTCAGCGTGTCACTCAGTTACCTAGGGTACAACTAATCTCCTCCCTTTAAAGGACACTTCTCAATGTCACCCTTAGCCACTCAGCTGAAGGAATGTTCAGCCCACCGATTGTCCTATGAAAAAGACAGGCTGCTCAGAACGGCTAGGGACAACTCTAAACCAAAAGAACCAGAGCGAGTCATTGCACTGATTGAAAACATTGTCTTTCCTGGAATATCTTCCTGTCCCTTTGGTCCTTCCAATCTGGTAACAGCGCTGAAAAGCGGGAAAGAAAGTTGGCTTTTCTCTTTTCTCTCTGGCAGTAGGTTGGCTAACTAGAAATTTTGCTTTATTTAATATTTCCAATGGTATAGTGGAATATTATTATGTTATACAAATATTCTGTATATAACATGATGAATAAACATATTTTAAGTGTTAATAAAGGGGGGGGGGCTGGCGAGATGGCTCAGCAGCCAAGAGTGTGTGCTGCTCTCCCCGCTGATCTGAGTTCGGTTCCCAGCACCCACTTTAGGCAGCTCACACCCACCTGGACCTCCAGCTCCAAGAGAATTCCACCCTTCTGTCCTCCACAGGCATCTGCACTCATGTGCACATACCCCCAGGCAGACGTATAATTAACAAAGTCAATCTTTTAAAAAAATATCAATAAAATGGATAGATTAACTAGACACAAAAATGTAAAAACTTTCAACTTCCTTGGTGAGCTCCTCCTGTAAACGTTGCTGATGTGGAACATGGTTTTTAATTCATCAAGGCTCCTAAAAAGGGAGTTTTTGTTCAAGGGAACAGTTCCTCCTTAGAGCCAGGAGGGAGAGGGTGGGCGTATCCACTGGTCTCTTCTGAGGCTATATGCCTCCTGGGGTCCCAGCGGAGGGTGACTGTCGTTATCACAAAAGCACAGAGCTTTGGAATTTTACTCTATTTCCAAAACCAGAAAGTGTTGGGGGACTTCTTGGCAAAGGAATGTCCATGTTCTTCTCGAGTTGTGTGCCTGCCAATGGATCACGTCCCTTTACCAGTGATTACCTTCAAGTAACCAGTTAAAGGTCTAGCAATCTCAGGGCTCGGCAGCAGCAAAGGACAAGCCATCGAAAAAGAATTTGAGGAAGATTATGTGCCTTCTATTATCTAGGAGCTTGATATTGACTCGGTTTCCACAGTCATTCCGCTAATTTGTGGGTCATAACCCCACACCAGGCCACAAGACTGAATGGGCAAAATTCTGGTGACAAAAAAAAAAAAGTCCACTGCACAGTGGACAGAAGTTAATTAAGATCGAGTATGCAACAGATCCGTAGTGTTTCTAGCTGTGTTTACTCATGTTATCTTGTCTGATGTCACAGCACCTAGTTCTGAACACACATGTGCATGTCATAGAATACACGCCTGTAGCACACCAGGCTCGTGATGGCTGCCTGGAACACAGCCCACATTTCAAGCAACTGTATGTTATGGAGTGCAGTGTTTCTACCGTCCAAAGCAATTTTGTTCTTACAGAAAGAAAAAAAAAAAAAAGCCGGGCGGTGGTGGCGCACGCCTTTAATCCCAGCACTCGGGAGGAAGAGACGGGCAGATCTCTGTGAGTTCGAGGCCAGCCTGGTCTACAAGAGCTAGTTCCAGGACAGGCTCCAAAGCTACAGAGAAACCTTGTCTCGAAAAAAGAAAACAAAAACAAACGATTTTGTTCTTACAGAAAGAAAAAGCTCGATTATAGAAAACAAAGATTTCTTAATAGTTTCTTATTGTAGGATTCGGCAGGTAGGATCAAATTAATATTAATTTGGACTGGATTGTATTTGAATATTTGATTTAAAAAATTGTTTTTAGAGTTGTGAACTTGAGTTTCATTTTTTTTTAAAAAAAAGAAATAATTAAATGAATTTTGGCTTAGGGTTTGGAAAGAATTGCCAACAGTTTCTGAAATGATTTTAAATATACCCTTCATAAATGTACACTATATATTTATGTGAATCAATGTTCTTGGCAATAATAATATAAAATCAAAACATCTATAAACTGAAAAACATTGAAGGTATTCCATGTCTTACAGTATCAAATATGAGCCACGATTTAATTCTTTATGTAAAAATTAGTACGCAAATTTTTTTCTTTTTTAAATGGCAAAACTGCATTTATACCAATAATTGTTTTTCAAATATTTTGTGTACCTATCTTATATACATTCCCAGGATTGTATAAAAATTACTCAGGAGAAAGGGCTGTGAGTGGGAAATGTTTGAGAAGCCCAAGTCTAAAGTCTAGGTGGATAAAGTGACGCTGACTTACATAGGGTAATGATAACTGTCTTGGTGAAGTGGTACATACCTCACTGCCAAAAAACCTGAAAGAAGAGGGCTTACAGCGGAGACATGAGCATCCGACTGAAGAGCCGAATAGCTGTCAGAGGAAATGGAAGGACCAATGAGAACCAAACTGGATTGTGCTGAACTGTGACAGTCAGTCCCTGACTAAATATCCATCTCTTCACTGCAGAAAGGCAATTCTTCTTTTGACATCAGAAATTACACATGAAGCCAACTGAGCTTGCTTTGCCAAACTCTCTTCTGTACTACACGCTTGAAACACTCAGGGAAAGGCGGGTTAATAAATGTTAATCCCTAACTTCATTGCTTTGAGGTAATCTAGAAAAACAATGTTTTCATAGCACGTTAAACATATTTACCTATAAACAAGTGAATGATTTTCTGTCTCTGACTTGAATAGTCAAATCAAGAGAGCTTGAATAATCATCTCAGTGAATGTTGCCTTTGTTTAGAGAAAGTGAATGATGGCTAAGTATTCAAAATAAATCTGCTTCTGTACCTTTGAGCTGATTCCCTCTGGGTTCTCATTTTTTTTTTTTTAAATTCCAGATCAGTGGAGCACAGACAGGCTGTTGAAATAGGCCAGTGTGTAGTGTGGTGTGGTGTGGTGTGGTGTGGTGTGGTGTGTGGTGTGTGTGTGTGTGTGTGTGTGTGTGTGTGTGTGTGTGTGTGTGGTCTGTCTGTGAGCACAGGCTCTAGAGAACCAGCAAAAGTGGGGTCAGAGGACAACTTTCAGGATTTGGTTGTCTCCTGCCATCTTGGGGGACACAGGGGTGGAGCCCAGGAGTGCTCTCAGTACTTCTCCTCCCTAAGCCACATGGAAACACGCTTCTAAAGTCTCCTCTGTGAGAGAGAGAACACTAACCCTATAAAAGTTGGCCAACTCGGATGCACGGAGACAGGAAGGTTTTTCCTAAAGCACACGCCTGCCTACGACAGTTTCATATTTCAGACAGAACATTAAATGTTCCCAAAAGATAATCAAGGGAAGGCTGCCTCAGGAGCAAGACCTAGAAGCTTCTCCTCTGTTTACTGAGTGCACACAGAAGCCCAGGCACACTTGTGACACTCCAATGAAATCAGCCTCCTTCTGCTGAACACAACTCCCCAAATCTTTTTGAATCTTTAGGCTTGACTTTGAGAAAAACATTTATTCCTGTAGCTTACCCAGGATAAGGGTCCCAGAGGTAAGCTTTGCTATATTTGAATTTGGAAAACAACAAAAAGGCCCCCCAGTAGGTTGCTGGTATTTCTCACCTCATGGTACGTTTATTACTGGAACAGTCTCCTCTGAGTCAGAGTGTGTTGACTTTGAGCCCGACAACGCTGATTCCCGACATAAATGTCAGTAGTCACCTGGCAACCAATTTAATGTGCCCCCAGAGTATTCTGTGGTATTTATACATTTACTGCAGAGTTAGAAGTTAGCTATTTTCCAATGTTTCCTTTTTGCTTTTTATTTCATTTTTTAAACATTTACTTTGGATGCACATTCAGAGGTCAGAAGGCAACGCGTAGGACTCAGTTTCCTCTTCCTACCATGTGGATTTCAGGGATAAAACTCAGGTCAACAAACTTGACAGCAAGCCCCTTTTCCTTCTCAACCATCTGGCTAGGCCCCAGATTTTCCTTTGAACTGGGCCTGTTATCCTAGGAAGAGGCCCTCTCCCTCCAACATTTAGTGGGTTAATTATAATGAGGGAGAATTCCAAGCTGACTTATTGAAAGCCAGGAGCCTTCGTCCCAATGATTATTTAATATGTAAACCATATGGGGTAGAGAAGACCCTTTCTCAGTGACCCACCCAATTCAATCAGGGGTGGCATCTAAGCCCAAATACCTGGATAAAACTCTAAGATTTACACTGCGCTCACACCTGACACCAAATCTCCACCCCATCCCAAGGCATTGCTAGGACCACTCACAGTTTCTCATAATGACTGTTTAACAAGCCATGCCAAGGAACACTTCGGTATGGCTGCCACTTCAGAGCAGGAGAGCACTGGTCCATCTGCATCCCGCTATGTCCCTCTCTGTCATGGTCCTGCACGTCGATGCCATGAGTCCGACTTCTCACTGCAACAAACAAGTGAGTTTGATTAGTCCCACCCGGCTGTTCCTCTAAGACTTGCAAGTAGCTGCGTGGAGCAAGGGAACAGGCTGTGTGCGAAGCAAAATGACTATAGGTGTGTGCTAGGAGACAGAGGTGTGCCGCTGACCCAGAGCCGTGAGAAAAACCTTTCTGGGCCAGTGAGCTCTAAGAGAGGTCACTGAGCACCTGTGGGATCCTACTCCCTACATAGGGATCACTTCCTGTATGTCTGATCATAAGGAAGTCTATGCCCAGTCCCAGGAGGGTTCTATCAAGATATAGCATTAACTACTTGCATCCATGGTGGCCATGCAGTCAAGTCCAATGAGAGCACAGTAGATTTTGGAGTAATGAAGTTACCAAGATGCTCTCTCTTTCACACAAGGCTTGAGCCTCTGAGATACTTTCTCAAGAGTAGCTGGTACGATATGGGAAGAGGAGAGAAAGCCCACCTGGGGATGAAGCCAGCACTGAGCTGGTAGGGATAACAATGTTGGCGCTCTGTCCTGTTGTGGCTTGAGTTCTGGGTCCAATCCTAAACTCTTATGTCAAAGGAACCAACAGAACTTGTTGCTTTTATGTTTGTTTTGGGTTTTGTGGGAGTGTGTGTGTGTGTGTGTGTGTGTGTGTGTGTGTGTGTGTGTGTTTTAAAGCAATTTCATGGTTCTGGTTTTCAGCCTTACTAATTTCGGTCAGCATCCTGATTTGGTACAGGTCTTTGTGGCACCAAGATTCTGTGACTCCCAGTGACTTCAAAGATGCACATTGGAGAAAAATGCAGCCTCTTCAAGCTGGTGCTAAGGAGACTAGAGATCTGCATGTAGAGGAAGGAAACGAGGTCCTTATCTCTCACCGTAAATGGTCCAAAACACAGCCCTAGACTCCTGGTCAAGGGCTCTCTGAGTAGGGACTCTAGTGGCTCAGAATGAGGCCAGCATTAAGTTAAATGGGACCTCACAGGGTTCAAAGGCTTCTGAATAGCAGAGGAAGGAATCTGAGTGAAGAAACAGCTCACAGAATGAAAGAAAATCTTTGCTAGATACACATCTGACAGAGAATCAGTACCCACGACACACACAGAACTCAACACTATATGAGAAAACTAACAATGCAATTTAAAACTTGGGCTGAGGAACTGAGCAGAGAATTTACTTAAGAAGAATTACAAATGGCCAATAAATATATTTCTAAATATTTATTTATTTTACTTTATGTGGATGAGCATTTTGCCTGAATGTCTGTGTACCGTGTGTGTTTCTTGTGCACACAGGTGTCAGAAGAGAGCATCAGATTCCCTGGAACTGGAGTTACAGATGGTTGGGAGCCACCACGTAGGGCCAGGTCCTTTAGAAGAGCAATGTGTGCTCTTACCTGATAAGCCATCTCTTCCAAGAAATGTTTTTAAAAGAGAAACCCTGTCTCGAAAAACCAAAAAAAAAAAAAAAAAAAAAACCACACACATTTCAGCATCCTTAGATGGAAAATGAAAATTAAAATGACTTTGAGACTACTCTTATCAGGAAAACAAATGACCACACATCCTGGGAAGTTTGGCGAGAAGGGGAAAGCCTACTTCTCTGATGCCAAGCGTATCCGCTGGTTTAGCTAACATGTGAATCAGCCTGGAGTCTCAAAACACTAAAGAAAATACAGCATGACCCATCTGAACCATTCCTAGGCCTGTACCCAAAGAGCTCTATATCTGTAGCACAGACACTGGCAGATCCAGCCTTGGCTCCCCGCTACATCACAGAAGCACGGAAGTGAAATCAGCCTTGGTGTTCAACTGGTATGCGGATCATGAAAATGTGGTCCATATACACAATGGAATTCTACTCAGCTGTATAGAAAAATGGAAACGTTCAAGGAAAATGGTTGGAATGGGAACATACTATATAAGGACAGTTAACTCAGATTCAGAAAGATAAATATCCCAAGTTTGTTTTCATATGAAGGTCCTATTTTCTAACTTTTATGTGTGTGTGTGTGTGTGTGTGTGTGTGTGTGTGTGTGTGTGTGTGTTGCAGAGGGTGCAGGGGCAACGAAACTAGAAACGGTTCTCTGAGAGAGGGAAATGAAGCTTGAGGGATAGTAGCAGAACGCATGTGACACAAAAGCAGAAGACAGGTGCTGGGGTGGGGCAGAAAGGTGAGTGAGAGGAGGGGCAAGGGCCAATCGAAACCAAGGGTGTGTCAATAGGCTGTAAAGAAATGGGGTCCTCAGCTAATTTTCAAAGGCGGCTGGTGAGATGGCTTTGTGGTTAAGAGTGCATACTTCTCCAGAGAGCCTAAGTTTGGTTCCTGGCACTCACATCAGACAACTCCTAACCATCTGTAACTCCAGTTCTAGGGGATCTGACACTCTCTTCTGGCCCCTGTGGGCACCTGCACTCATGACCACACCACACACAGATACGCACACCTATGCACAATTAAAAATAAAATATCCCCACAGAGAGATATATAAAACTTGAACAGAGGTAAATTGTATGAACAGATACAGAAGTCAAGTATTATTAAATGAAAGTCCCAGTGCTGGGGGCTGGGCTACTTTCCTATGGGCTGTTGGCCAAGGAGGCCCCAGAGATTGTCAAAACAATACATGCAATTACAACTGCTATTGGTTGCCCACTAAAAGTTGCTAAAGATACCACATTCTCTGGTCCCAAGACATAGAGAAATCAATCAGAACCAGGCTACAAACTTCCTCTCTGCTGGCTAGCCCACAATGGGCTGGAAGATGCTGCGCTGACTGCTGAGGAAGGATTGACATCAACAGTTGTGCTCGGTGTGAACCCGGAAAGCAATACAACCAACCAGCCAGGCAAGATGTTCCCTTTGTACAACAGTGTCAAGCCTGTTATGGGAAGAAGCAATCACTCTCTGCTTGGATTTGAGCCCTGTTCCATAGGAGGGAATTCACTGCTGGAATTATAAACCTAGTAAAAGCTACAGCTGGGGAGGTCCCTAGTAGGGAGGCTACTGCGGTTATTTTGCTAAATGGAATGATCCCACCCATACAATTGTCTTCTAAATAATCATGTTTATGTTCATGTCTGCTGTTGCTGCCAGCTTTGACCAGGGAAACATCTTACTGCAGCGGTTAGTGCTGGCCACAGAGACACATAAATAGTCACTGTGACAAGAATAAGTGACTGTTGGCTGCTCAGCTGTGAGATTCACCTGCTCCAAGGCTCAGAGAACACTACAGAAGAGGGGAAAGAAAGAACATAAAGGGCATAGGATGGGGTAGAATATTGTAAAACCCTGTGTTCTGGGCATAATGTGGCTATTGCTCCCTTGAGCTTATAGCAACTGTGATTATCTGAACAAGACTGGGCCATCAGTATTGTGTCATGGAGTGGGATGCAGCTCACAAAAACATACAGGCAATTGGTGGTTGATAGGAGAGGGTGAGACATTTTCTTCAGTGTTGTAGCTATTGGTAAGATGTCCGTATTTTATAAGCAACACTAATGAAAACCATTAGGTCATCAATAAAAAAAGACACAGTAGAAAGAGGACTTGCTGCTAAGAAGAAGGGATCAGCAGGTTGTGGGACATACTGCTTGACGTCAGGAATAAGGGAGATAGCTGGCCTTGATTAGATCAGGCGTGGACTGTCAGCAGGGACACAGGACACAGGAGCAGAGCATTAGCGTCTACAGAATGTGCCACCAGCCTGTAGCAGGGGAATGTAAGAGAAAGGGTCTATGCTTTTTCTTTTACTCATCCAGTTTTCATTTCCTTATACGTCCATAAAACAGGGTTGCTTCAAGTCACTTTGCATCCCAAATGTCACAGACAATAAACTTTCTTAGGTACTAGCCTCAGAAGTTCTCCTACACAGAGAAACCCCATCTCAAGACAAAAACAAAAACAAAACAAAACAATGGATCCAAGCATTGACCTTGGACTTGTGCCTGGAATTTCAGCCTGCGCACAGGTAGTCTCCAGGACCTCACCAGTGGCTTGGCAACTCCCTGGGAAGCTAGGCCTAACCCACCCAAGCATGGTCACTGTGACTCCTTTACCATTTTTATGGGGAAGGGAAGGAAATGCCTTTATCTTTAATGATAACTCCAGCATCAATGCACACATGTCTCTTCTGATAACTGCCACCGCCTTGCAGTCTGACAGCACAGAGGAATTTATGGGGGGGGGGATAAGACACATGGGGTGTTGCCCAGTGGTAGAGTGCTTACATGAACTAGGTGCAGGGTTCCATCCCCAGAACCAGCCTCAGAAAGAAGGAAGGAAGGCAGGGAAAGAGGGAGAGGGGGGAAAAAGAAAAGGGGACAGGGAGAGAGAGAATACAATATAGTAATACCAGTGTTGGTATCTTTTACCCACCATTGTGTTTATGTGATCTGTCTGCTATTGCTGCAAATGGAAGTCATTTGTTTGCATCACCATATCACACTCTATTTCATAACCTGCCATTGACTCATCTGAATTACGGGTGACAGAACAAGGGACATTCTGAGTTGCATGTTTTTTTGGTGGGTGGGTGTTTACATTTCTGTCAGGTCTATGCCTACGTGTTGTATCGGGGGCTAATGAAATATATTTGAGGATATGCCACTAAATGCTTCTGAAGTGGTTATGAGACAAGGATCCTAAATTTCATTCACAAGGATTGACACTGGGGTTCAAGAACCGGGAATGATTTGCTAGTGTCACAGCTGCTACGAGGAAGACATGCGTGTAAACCTCCTTCTTCCCTCAGGTCACCTGGGCATCTCTAGAGAACAGATACACACTGATGGCAGTCGAGTACCCGAATTCCACTGGAGAAAGCTAGTGGAGTGTGTCTGCATGCCCTTCAAAATACCCTATACACCTCACTTTAAAAGTCTCTCAGAGAGCTGGGCGGTGGAGGCACACACCTTTAATCCCAGCACTCGGGAGACAGAGGCAGGTGGATTTCTATGAGTTCGAGGCCAGCCTGGTCTATAAGAGCTAGTTCAAGGACAGGCACCAAACCTACAGAGAAACCCTATCTTGCAAAAAGAAAAAGAAAAAAAAAGAGGTGAGTGAAGGAAATATTAGGATATTTGTTTTATAACTGAGGAAAGTCATGCTTTGAGAGTCCCCAGTTGCTAAGGAGATGAAACAGATGCTTTTCAGCCCTATATGCATGTTCAGGTATTGTACTCTCACTGCAATCCTGTCTTTAGGGCTGAAGAACCCTTTTAGGTTTGATGTTCAAAATACAGAAGAGCCAGGACTGGAGGGATGGTTCAGTGGTGTAAGATCACCTGCTGCTCCTGAAAAGGACCTGAGCTTAGTTCCCAGCACCCACAAGATGGCTTAAAGCCATCTGTCATTCCAGTTCCCGGGCACCCAACACCCTCTTCTGACCTCCACCAGCACCAGACATGCATACAACATTCAGGCAAAATACTTCATTTATAAAATATTATACATGTGAGTCAAAGTCTCTCAGGAAAGGCATGAACCCTCTCTTAATCAGGCAAGTGAGGTCAAGAGCCAAGGAACAGGAGCCTTACACCAGTAGGCTCTCTCTCTCTCTCTCTCTTTCTCTCTGTGTGTGTGTGTATGTGTGTGTGTCCCTCTTCTTCCCTCTCTTCCTCTCTCTCCCCCTCTCCTTCCCTCTACCCCTCTCTCCCTCTCTCCCCTCTCTCTCTTTGTGTCCCTCTCCTTCCCTCTCTTCCTCTCTCCTTCCCTGGATCCCTCTTTCTCCCCTTCTCCCTCCCTCTCTGTTTCTTGCTCTTCCTCCCTCTCTCCCTCTCTCCCTCCCTCCTTCCCCCATCTCCCTTGAGCATTTGACATCTGTTCGTATCAACATAGTGGTTCTAAAGTTCAAGTTCCACAAACGGTGCCTTGGAAGCCTTGCCCGTGTGCACTGCTGGGAGAAGGTCACCAACTACGATGGTCTTCACTGCAGATCTGATGGATTCACACCAAGAAAACACACCTCTGGAGGTGGAAACACACCTCTGGAAGTGTCTATAAGAACGTTTCTCAAAATACTCAACTGAACAGGGAAGACCCACCCTGCATGTGAATGGCAAGATCCTATGGGCTGCAGTCCATGACTGAATAAAAAAGACAGAAAGAAAGCGGGAGAGGAGTTGGGTAGTCGTATTCATTTTGCTTCTCTTCCTGATCATGGATACAACAGGACCACAAGCCTTAGACGTGAGTCGTCATAGCTTCCCCACAGTGATGGCATCTACCCTCAAACCGTGAGCCAAAGCAAAGTGCTGTTAGCTTTTATTAAATTGCTTTGTCAGGCATTTTGAAACAACACAAGAATAGACCTAATACATTGCAAAGCCTTGTTGTTGATACAGAATACCTTACTCATTAAAAAAATAAAATCTGCAACCCTACCCCTGATGCCAAGACTAGTGCAGGCTTCTCCTTTCTGCCAAATGTAGTAAGGGCCTTTGGTCTCTGCAACACCAAATCCAACAGGAGATCTCCAACAGAAAATGTATACTAAAACTCCAACATTATGGCATCTGGATGAGCTAAGTCATTTATGTTTCTTTTTCTTTTCTTTACGTTCTTTCTTTTTTTTTTTTTTTTTGACCTGGAAATTGCTTGTTTTTCATTCTCAAACAGTTATCTGGAGACAATTACCTTTAGCTGGATTTTCAGTGACCTTTAAAAGGGACTCAAACAAGGGATCCAGGACTCCCTACCTGCTGGGATATTTCAGGTGCTCTTCAGAGCTTCCTTTGAAGAAGGTGAAAAATCAGTGTCCATTTTTAAGACAGTGGCAAAAAACCATTGCAGAATGAAGCTTAATTCTTGAATGGCCCTTTGAGAAACTCTTGGAAGATCTGAGTGGCTTGCTATGCATCACCCAGGAAGCTGGGATAGCTGCAGGAGAGTGGACAGATGTCCTTCAGCTGGCTGGAGATGTAATCAGTATATATGTCCTAGCTGTGGGATAAATGCAGGTATCACTAAAGAAACTAGGGTAACCTTGCATAGAAAGGTAGACAGAGGGTTCTACATCCAAAAGCAGGGCTTTAGTAAGCATTTCATACCTCAAGGGCTAACTGCTTGTGGTCACAGATCAGTAAGAGAGGAAACGAGGCAGGGAGAGGGTCAGGGCTCAACTCGTACAGAACAGGATGCCCAATGCAATTCTAACATTGGCATTCTCAGAGATGACCACATGTGGGAATTGACTTTAAAGGTGATGTCATTATGCACAGAAGCAAACAACGAAGCCACATATACATGTGCCCATGCCAAAGCTGCAGCCAATTGTCTCTGGAAGGGTCCTCACTCACCACAGGGTTATTTAAGTCAAAGGTAGCAATCCCAGCTGGTAGGGAACAAATACCTCTTTTCGGAGCATCTGAGGATTTGGGGACAGGAATGGAGGGGGGATAGAGGGAATCCTGGGTTTCTCCTGGAGACAGAGCATGGTATTTATACATTGAATTTGGGCCACTGTCCACACTGCATGCATCTGAATGTTTACAGTCACAAGAATTGGCCTAGAGTATTATCCCTTTGCCTAAAAATTCTAACGTTTCCGTTCAGATCCCAAAAGACCAAGCTATTTCCAACTCCATCATTTTAAGCTCAAAACAAATGAGCTACTTGTTACATAAGATAAATAACACCCACTTTAGGCATCGGGTGTTTTTTTGTTTTTTTCCCAAGGGTATGTGTGGTGTGCACGAGTATATACATATCCACATGTGTGCAGATGCATGTGTTGTATGTATACATGTGGAGGCTTGAGGTTGGTCTGAGGGGTCTTCCCCCATTGCTTTGAACTCACTCGCTGAGGTGGGGTCTCTCAGTTGCACCCAGAGCTTGACCATGTGAATGTTCTGACTGGCCTGCTTGCTCCTGGGATCAACTGTCTTCACATTTAGAGCGCTGGACGTACAGGCTGGCTGCTACAGCCGTCTGGCATTTCTGTGCATTCTGGGGATCTGGACTCAGGTCCTCAAGGTTACAGCGTGAACACCAAGTGCTTTAACCACTGGGAAATCTCCTCGGTCTGACATCGGATGTTTTTAATGAAATAGTTATGAAATAATCTTCCAAACTAGTAAGGATCCAATTTGATGTGAGTGATGGGGAAGTTCAACTTCTCCCCACCGCACCACAACAGCCCTCCACATCCATCTTCCCCCCACCTGAAACACAGGCCGCCTTAGATCCCAGCTCAGATTCACCGAGCTGAACCTGCATTTTACCAAGATCCTGGGTTAGGTTGTGCACAATAAAGCTACAAAGGACCGCGGGCAACAGGGAAACCGGCAGCCAATAGGCTCTTGAAAACTCTGTGTGTTCCAGCTCCGCAGGCTTGGAGCCTACATCCTCTGAGACGCAACGCTCCCGAAATAGACTAGCATTTTACCAGCACGGGAGGAACAGAGCAGCCAGCAACTGTCCCTCGGGGCACCTGTGTGACTGACATGCATAAAGGAGACACCAAGAGGGTGGACTACAGACCCTGAGCCATTGTTCCTCTTCTACTGGAGGGAACAAAGCTGTGTAGGCTGCTGAGGGGCGGGTCAAAAGCTATGACACAGCAGCCAAGGCTTTCACGCCTCGACTTCCCCACAAAGTCACTCTTGCTCACTTGGACTGAAGTGGTGGGCCCACACGCGGCAGTCCCCGGAGTCCTCTCGCATCTGCGTGTGCTTTCTCTTCTTTGTCGGAGGCAATGAGGCGCTAAAGGCAAGAAACCAAAAGGTGGATTAGCCCCTTTGCTTGTTGCATGAAAACAAACTGAATTTCCCCGGTCTTTTCTCTCCGGTTTCTTTAGTCTAATCCCAGTTCTTTAAGGTTTCTTGGGCCCTGCTACTCTGAACTGTAATCTTTCTATGTTCTACCAATCGAAGATCCACCTGCCTGAAAGATAAATAAACCCGCAATAGTTTCAAAGCAGAGAGGACTCAGCCTGAATATTCAGGAATACACTCTACATCTGAGAATTCTCTTCTCTCGGAACCTTGCCACAGTCACCAGTGGCCCTGGCTCTTCAGAGAAGGAGGACTAGAGGCCAGAAAAGAGGAGCAAAGAAAACTTGATTGAGAACTAACGCATTCTCAAACTGCCTTGAGCCCCTCTGCTAGAGGCAGCATAAAGAAGCAGATCCTCGTCTCGCCACCTGGAGTTTTTCTACATATTCTGGACATGTTAGCTTTTTGTTGGATGAGGACCCTTAGTAGCAGGGATTTCTAATGAAGACTGTCAAGGTGCCCCGCGTGCGTCTCCACACTGCCACCTGCTGGACAGGCTGCCGCGGTCCCTCCTGGGCCCTCCAGCTGTGGATGCTGAGGTGGTTGGTTCATAATTAAATATCGTATCCTTTACCCAGGAACGTGGTACAAAGGCTGCTGATGGTAAGGGCAACTCATGCCCAGATGGGAAGACCCGGTTTGGTGACAGGAAGTATCGGGGTGCCTGGAGTCCAGGTAGCCGTTGTGAAAGCTGCTGTGGGTTTGGCTGGACATGCTCTGTGGTGCATGCTCTGTGGTAGAGTGGAGGAAGGTGGCGGGGATCCTCCCTGCTGTAGGTCTCGGGGTCCCGCAGCATGCACCTGCGGGGAAGACAGGAGCGACAGGTGCCTCTCATTTGCACCACCCAGGCTTGAGTCAGCCGTGCAAGGTGCTATGTGGATGGACTCACCTTCAACCTGTGGAGGAGAGCGAGGGTCCGATGCAGAGTAGGGCGGGGTGTCAGGAAGCTGCCGTTGCCTGGGGAACAGAAATTCTACATTTTGTTTTGCTCCGTTTCATCCTGCTTCATCAGGTGAGGCAACCCTCTGTGCGCAGCACAGGGAAGGAACCTGAGCTCCTCCAACTGCGCCCAGTGGGACTGCTTGGGCTTTGAGTCCCAGCTCATCTCTTCAGTTCTTCAGCCCCTACCCACCCCGCCCCTACAAAATGGCAATCATTACCACACACTCTTCACAGTATTGCGAGACCTGGGGACGTGTCCACCACGCCTGTACTGTAACGCTCCGAACTTAGTGTTCAGTAGAGTGTAAAATGTTACTACTGAAGCAAGCAGTGGTCTTCCGTCCATGTAAGGGTGAGGCATCCCACACTCTTGGAAGATACGCAAGGGTTCCACAAAAGGAACAAGATTCTAGTATAGCCGGGCGGTGATGGTGCACACCTTTAATCCCAGCACTTAGGAGGCAGAGACAGGCGAATCTCTGTGAGTTCGAGGCTAGCCTGGTCTACAGAGGGAGTTCCAGGACAGGCTCCAAAGCTACAGAAAAACCCTGTCTCAGGGAAGGAAAAAAAGATTCTAGTGTAATGCAAAGATGAGAAAAGTGAGTTTTCATCGTTCACTGTTTGGGGGTGTGGAGGAGCAGGAAGAGGAGGGAGGAAAAGCCAGAGGAGAAACGGAGAAGCAGTGGGTTGGGATATAAAGACGCATATGTGTGAAAATGACATGGCGATGGCCACTGCTTTGTGAGCTCGTCTTAAAAGGTAATTTTTAAATATAAAAGGTTTTTTTTAAATTTTTAATGCTCAGATTGGCTCTTTAAGTTTTATTCTCCCTTTATTAATAAGGAAGAGAGTATTTATCTTTATCGCTGTAAAGGAATATAGAGGCATAAATACTAAAAGGTTTAGAGTACCTGGACATAGGTCACAACGGACTTTCAGTAACACAGTGGCAGATGAGATAAGATGGCGGGACCTAATTAACAGAGAGTGCGTGGATTGGGGGGGCGCATTGTGGGAGCCCACGTGTGACTTGGTTTCCATCTGGAGTCATTTCTGACTTAAAGAAGTCATTTGAGTTCAAGCTTGCCTGCTCTGCTTTTTGCTATAACCTTGAGGGCTGTGAGAGATTTCTGATTTAGCCCGTGAGAAAAGAACACTCTACCTAGTAGAGCATATACTGCTGACGACAAACCTCAGGAACATCAAGATAGAAAGTGAGGCTGCCCAGAGTAGCAAGCACACGCTGGACAGGAGGCTGCTCATTCAAGGACGGGAATGGTCTTGTGCTTAGATACTGACCGTCTGTGCTGTGCTTTGTTCTGCTTTTGTATATAAGCAAGTTCTGAAATAAACTCAGGGCCGTTTGGCTGCTTCAGCATGACCAGACAGACCGCCCGATTCTATCCTGTCTTCTGTTTCTTTCATCTTGCTTTTCTTTGGCCTCAAGGATCCCCTATCCAGGAACCCTAGCTGACTTTGTAGGAGCGAGCTCCGACAGCACATCAAGACACAACATGGAGAAGTCTTGTCAAAGCTCCAAAACAAAGCTCGGGACACTAAAGTCACCTGAAGCTTCAAATCCTGAAGTGTGGAGCTGGAAATAGAATTGAATGGTGGTATAAGGAACAACTGGACCCTTAGGTTGGCATCCCCCGCCCCCAATCACCACTCCAAAGTTGTAAGAGGTTGTTTTCTGAGGAAACAGGCCAGGAAAGTTGCGGTACAGGCTGACAGCACAATCAAGACTCTTGGGACAACATGGAAGGATGCATTGCAGATTGAATACCGAGGCTGGAGACACACCTCGGTGTGGAGAGCTTGCTTAGCATGTGTTAGGAACTGTGTTCTAACCCCTCCAAAAGAAAAGGAAACACATACACTGAACTGTAAAAGCCTTCCTCAGCTCTGCTTTGCACACGTCTAAGCAGGTTTAACACAAGGAAGAAGCTGGAATAGTTCTCTCAAGGAACACGGAATGTGATGGTGGTTACGGAGGGGGCACAATCTTTCAATAATTTATGATGAAAAAAATTTATTTATGTGTATGTATGTATGAGTGCATGTATGTGTGAGTGTATGTATGTGTGTATGTATATTTGAATGCATGTATGTGTGTATGTATGTATATATATGTATGAGTGTGCATATGTATGTGTGAGTGTGTGTTTATGTATTTGTCAGTGTGTGTGTGTGTGTGTGTGTGTGTGTGTGTGTGTGTGTGTGTAGGCCTGAAAAAGATGTCAGATTCCTCGGAGCTAGTTACAGGTAGTTGTGAGCTGTCAGATATAGATGCTTGGAATCAAACTTGTACCCTCAGAAGGCCACTAAGTCATCTTCCTTGACCCCTCCCCCATTTTAGCAATTTTAATTGAAAATCAATAGCCCTCCCTATTTGATCACTCTGCAGGGAAGTCTACCCTTTGGACGTGATGACCCGCATACAGAGCTTACACAGAACAAAGAAACAGCACACACTGCCAGACATTGTGACATTAAAGCCAGGACAGACACTGAATAAGGACTGTAAGAGAGTCACCAACAATCGTCCTACCTCTGAAACAAACGGTAAGCTCCTGCCAGATCTAGTTCTCCAGCCACTGGAAACTTGAAGTTATGGAAGGGCATCACTACCCTAAGACACTGGAAAGTGGACAAAGACAACAGGATTCTCGAGGAACAGTGAGATTCTGAGGAAGGTAATGGTGGGCAGTGATGGTCTGTTTATAGTTCCTAGCTGACCAAAGTTGAAACATAAAGCATCTAAAACGCGAACACAAATTCAGTTTTCTAGGCCTGAAGAACCAGAAAAGAGAGTTTGGAACAAACAAGGATGTTGAAAAGTTAATGGGGGACTTTGGAAAAGACAGGGAGTACCAGAGTCAGTGTATAACTACCTACATCGCTTGCTGACCACTGTGCTGTTCCTTCATGTGGTGGAGAACTGAAATGTAAACCAATTCTCAAGAGAGTGTCTATGGTTGGTGTCCAAGCAGAATAGCTGCCTGTCAAAACAAAAGCTATTCACTGTTCTGAGAAATGTGTATGCCCCTCCTTATACCCAGCGACTGCAATATGTGTTGGTGGTTTCAACCCATTTTAAGTTTCCCATTTCTTCCTCACAGTTTGCCGCCCTCCCAAATTCAACACAGCCACACCTTTATCTTTCTACAGAGTACGTCAGCCCACGCTCAGTGCACTGCATGTGTTTAGGACAATGTTATGGTTCTTCTCAGAGAATTTAAAGGAAGTGAGTACTACCTTCAAAACCAGACAAATGGTCAAAAACACAAAGGTGGGGGTAAAGCGCACAGTTGTTTGGTGTTGATCTGCACTGTAAGCTCCTCCCTACTTGTGTCCACAGTGTTAAGGATCCCGGCTACATACATTAGGCTCTTTGGGGCCTTTGTACTCTGAATTTGTGTCTTATTCCAAAGGGATTTCTATAAAGCAGACAGACACTAGAGAGTGAGGGACACATAGTCACTCTCTGAGTGGTTGATCCTGTCTCTAGCTTCTGGAATGCATGTCTATGAAAAAAAAATCAAGAGATTCTTAGCAACTGGCCAAAAAAAATTTACTAATTTGCCTTCTAATCTCCTTCCCTTTGGGCACACACTCTGCTTTGTCTTTTGGAGGGTTAATGGAGAAACACGGTAGTCTGGAGGTTGGGGGCTACACAAAGCAAGAGGAGACCACGGAGACCTGACCTTCCAGTGGCTGAGGTCATATGTACCTGTATGATGCTTGCACACTACCTGAAAAGGCACCAGTATAACCTTCAGATGGCAAGTCTGATCAAGTCCTAGACTTACTGACACATACTATGCCAATGACTCCATGAGACACCTTGCAAGACCCGCACACATCAAAGCATGATCTTCATGTGACTATCCTGGTAAGACTATCTACAGTTCAGTGCTGCGGGAAGGTGTATAGCTACAACTACCCGTACTGGGGCGTGGCCTCATAGACTATTTACCTGGATGCAGAGGTGCATCCGGCCCCTTTTCCCCTCTGCTTCCCCTTGGGCTCCATTTGCTGTTTGGTTTGCTTTGGATCTGATCTACATCCATCGTTCAAGCAGAGAATCCTGACTTTGTAAGTTTTACCTTTTAATAAACATCAGTCTGTTTCTTAGTTCTGAGCTAGTGTGGAATTCCATATATATATATATATATAACATGCATCCAATCTCTCCGCCTTCACTTGGCACCACGTAGGTTTGAACTTCCCGCCCTCCCACAGCCCAGACAGATTTGCTTTTGTCTGAACAGTATTTTTTTTTTTTTATAAAATACCTGTCACAAGGGAGTTTGCAGCATGAGAGCTGCAGCGTGGATAGAAGCACTGTTTGCCAGCCACTGAAAACTCCCTGGAATGACCTTTTGTCCCAGCAGATGTAGCATAGGGACACGGGGCACGGTTGGCCGAGTGGGGGAACTTCCGCAGCAGCTGTGTCACGACACTTCCCCCCCACCCCGCATCGGGTCAGAGCCATGAACCCCAGCGGAGCGGCAGGGCGGGCGACCTGGGTGAGCCATGCTGTTTGTCAGCTGCTAGAAGCTCCCTAGGTTTCTGTTCTCTGTGCCTGGACTCTGGGTTTTCTTCCTCTGTGTATGGAATTGATTTAACTACATCTAATCTCTTGAGTGACTCATTTTTTCCCCAGTTTTTTTTTAACAAGCACCAAGACAGATTTTAACACACAGCATTGCATTGATTCTGGTCGCAACTCAGAAACAGCACCACCTGCTGGTTAACAGGTAAAATGGCAGATTTCATTTCTAATGGGACTTTTGCTGCTCTCCTTGCTACCATGATGGAAGAAAACACACGAGGCCTCCATGAATATGGAGGTACTTCAATTTACTGGTTATTAGGTTTCAGTTTTCTCCTCCATATTCTATCATTAAGGTAGAATATGGCACTCTTAGGAATGATACAATCTTTATGGACTAATAATGAACAGCTAGTTGAAAGGATTAAAATAATTGAAAATCAGAGGCTATCTGAACAAGTGGATACTATGATAGGCAAAATTGACTCCATACTAAGGGTACTAGGCAGTTACCTGAAAGGTTTCAGGCTGTTGAATTTGACATTCAGAAGTCATCACAGAGTTTTGATAAGGTAACAGACAGAATATACGTCCAGGATGGCAATTTACACGATATCCAAGAGCAGTTTAAGGAGGAGATGTTATCTTTAAAGGGAAACATTAAGTCCTTGGAATCATAGGGCAGAATGGGGACCAGAAAATTGATACCTTAGGGAAATCAGTAAAAACATATGCAGGTCAGGAGATTCAGGCTTTATGTGAGACTATGACAAAAAGATTTGAAATGATTGAGGAAATTATTGGAGCTGGTGAACAGGGTAACAAGGCACAAGGACAGGATACAACATCACCACCGGCTGTCAAGACTGGTTTACCCAGGGTTTTAGCATTATACCCTGTAATTTACTCTGACAAAGCATCAACTTCTAAAGGCTCAAAAGGAGCCAAAGAAGGTAGATGGGTGCCAATAGGAATAAATGATCTAAAAGAAATTAAGCAAGCTGTCGTTAATTATGGCTTGCACTCTGCATTTGTTAAGGAAATGGTAAGGACTTGGGTTTCTAATGTCAGGGACACTCCATGATTTCTCTCAGTTAGCATCAGCGGTGTTAGAAGATGGACCTTCCTTGATGTTTGGAATTTTTTTCAGAGAAGAATCCAAGCATATGGAACAGCAAGGAAGAGCAAAAGGTGTGGAGGTTTCCCAGAATCAAATTATTGGCGTAGGAGTGTATGCTGATCCACAGGTCCAAGCTCTTTATGACGAAGAAGTATTGTCCCTATGCCACAAAGCAGCCTTGAATGCTTGGGATAGAATACCAGAATCAAGGAAAAGGTTAGAATCATATACCAAGGTGAGGCAGGGACAGGGAGAACCCTATACTGACTTTTTGCAAAGATTAATTAAGGCTCTGCACATAGGAGTAACAGACCCAGAACCTAGACGAATAATACTTGGATCTCTGGCTTTTGAAAATGCAAACTTAGAATGCAAAAAGATAATTGGGCTTTTAAGGCCTAGATCAGCACCTATAGATGAATGGATTCAGCATACAATGAATTTTCAGACGTTTACCTATGATGATGAATTTTGGGTAGGAGAAGTGATCTCCAAAGCAATGAGGGGACATCAAACTGCCAAATGTTTTAATTGTGGTAAATTAGGACATCTGAAAAGAGATTGAAGGCAAGGAATTTCTAGGAATAATACCTCATCTGGGAATGGCAAGAATAGTAAACTTCGGCCTTCAGGTATATGTAGGAGGTGTGGTAAAGGACAACACTGGACCAATGAATGCAGATCAACAACAGACAGTCAAGGCAACCCGATACCATTGGGAAACTCCTTGAGGGACCTCTCACAGGCCCCCAAGCCAAAAGTGGCCCAGTTGTTCCCAGTAACAGTGAAGGACATGTCACACCAGGAAAATTAAAAACTCTAGAACCTTCTGTGCAAGACCATAATGTTCTAAATGATGGCTCAAATTTGGAGGATAAGTCAGAAATTCAAATAGGAAATAAGAAGGGTATATTTTGGCAAACTTCTATAAATGATCAGAGACCAAAGCTGAGGGTACGTATAAATGGAATTGTGATTGTTGGTTTGATAACACAGGAGCAGATGTGAGTATCATCACTCCAGAATGATGATACAGAGACAGATGTTCAATTACTAGTAATTGGAACCATATCTTGAGTTAAACAAAGCACGAGATGGGTTGACTGTATTGGGCGAGAAGGTCAAAGAGGAAAGCTTAAGGCCAGATGTAGCTGATATTGCAATAAATTTATGGGTCCATGACCTGCTACAGCAATGGAATACCCAGATTAACATTCCTGCAGTCCCAGGAACTCATAATTTTGGGAATGATGTAATAAGGTACTATGCACAAAGGTCACCAGCCATTCAGGCTGTACAAGAACATAAGGCAACTAACAAACCTTTAGAGGTACCAACAGCCCTATCTTTAAAATGGCTAACTAAGAAGCCAATATGGGTAAAGCAATGGCCTCTAGCTGAAGATAAATTGCAGGCTTTAGAACGATTGGTACAGGAGCAATTAGATGCTCAACATATTGAGGAATCAACTAGCCCTTGGAATTCTCCTGTGTTTGCTGTAAAAAGGAAATCTGGAAAATGGAGAATGGTGACAGATCTAAGAGCTGTCAACAAGGTAATTCAACCTATGGGCTCTCTACAATCTGGAATTCCTCTGCCTTCTCTGTTGCCAAAAGGATGGTCTCTTATAGTTATTGATTTGAAAGATTGCTTCTTCACTATACCTTTACAAGAAAAGGATAGAGAAAAATTTGCCTTCACAGTGCCTACTTATGATAATTCTCAGCTTACTAGGAGATACCAGTGGACCATCCTCCCACAGGGAATGCTCAATAGCCTCACCCTGTGTCAATATTTTATAAGTCGGCCATTGGAAATAATATGTAAGCAATTTCCTAAGTCTATAATATACCATTACATAGATGACATTTTGTTATCTGATTTAAATATAGATTCTTTAGAAAGGATGTTTGAAGAAGTACAGAAAGTCTTGCCTAAATGGGGATTACAGACTGCTCTTGAAAAGATTCAAAGAGGAGATTCTGTTAATTACCTAGGTTACAGAATAGGTTTACAGAAAACTAGAACACAAAAGGCACAAATTAGGAGAGACTGATTATGGACTCTTAATGACTTTCAAAGATTGTTAGGAGACATTTCCAGTCTACAACTGGCTGTTAGGATAACACCTGATCTAATAATTCATTTAAACAAAACCTTAGATGGTGATAAAGATTTGAATAGTCCCAGAGAATTAACAGCTGAAGCAGAAAAGGAACTGACAATGGTTGAGGAAAAATTACAGGAGACACATGTGGATAGGGTGAATCCAAATCTTAGTTGTATTCTAGTCATATTACCTTCCAGAATTTCTCCTACAGGAATTTTAATGCAGAGGGAAGATGTCATTTTAGAATGATCTTTTTACCACATAAACCACGTAAAAAATTAAAAACCTATGTGGAAAAAGTCTCTGAATTAATTATAAAAGGTAAACTGAGACTTTGTCAACTAACAGGTATAGACCCAGCAGAAATTATAGTGCCTTTCACTCCTGATGAAATAAAAAAGTTATGGAAAGACAATGAACCATGGCAAAGAGCTTGTGCTAATTTGGGGGGAGAAATTAATATCAATTATCCCAAAAGTGATAGACTTAACCTTATAAAGAGAACTTCTTGGATTCTTCCTCGAATTGTACATGATGCTCCAATAACTGGAGCCCATATATTTTATACTGATGCTAATAAATCAGGGAAGGCAGGTTACAAATCAGATGAATGGAGTAAGGTGGAACAAAGCCCTTATAATTCTGTCCAGAAGGCAGAATTATATGCCATTCTTATGGTGCTAAGGGATTTAAAGAACCTCTTAATATAGTTACTGATTCACAATATGCAGAAAGAGTTATTATGCATATTGAAACCACTGAATTTATACCAGATGATACAGAATTGACTTCATTGTTTATCCAGGTACAAGACATAATCAGGAATAGGCTTTGTCCTAGGTACATAAGACACATCCAATCCCATACGGATCTGCCAGGTCCTCTAGCACAAGGTAATGCAGAAATTGATCAATTATTGATTGGAAGCATGTTGCAGGCCTCAGAATTTCATAAAAATCATCATGTCAATAGAAAAGGTTTAAAGAAAGAGTTTTCTATCACATGGCAACAAGCTAAGGAGATTATAAAGAGATGCCTTACTTGCTCTTTATATAACCAAACACTGTTACCTGCAGGAACTAACCCAAAGGGTACTCAAAGGAATGAAATCTGGCAAAATGGATGTGTTCCACTTTGCAGAATTTGGAAAATTAAAATGTGTACATCACACCAGTGACATTTATTCAGGCTTTCAGTGGGCAACCACTTTAAGCTCAGAAAAGGCTGATTCAGTAATCACACATTTATTAGAAGTTATGGCCATCATGGGTATACCTGCACAAATAAAGACAGATAATGGTCCAGCATATGTCTCTAGGAAAATGAAATGGTTTTTTGCTTATTATAATATTAAGCATGTTATAGGTATACCACACAATCCTACAGGTCAAGTGGTTATAGAAAGATCAAATCGAACTATAAAGGATATGTTAAACAAACAGAAAGGGGTGGAAAATGCCCCCAGAAATAGATTACATAATGCCTTATAACCTTGAATTTTCTTAACGCTAGTGAGAAAGGGACAACTGCAGCAGAAAGACATTGGATAATGGAAAAGTCTGCTGAACTAAATCAACTGGTTTATTTCAAGGATGTGCTAACCTCGCAATGGAAGCCAGGAGATGTGTTGGGGAAGTAGTTTTGGTCTTGTTTCCACAGGAGAAGAAAAATTGTGGATACATCAAAATTAATAAAGGTTCGGTTTGAAGAGGAGAAACCTCTTGGAAAGGAGAAATGACAGCTCATCCACAATGATGACAATCATATAGGTGGTAAGAAAAACATATAGGATGGGGCAAGGTTCTGTTCTTATCTCTGTAGAAAAACACTCATCTTCAAAAAATTCAAAGGACCCTGAATGTTTGAATACTGACAGATGGAAAAAAATTACTACCCAATAAGGATCAACAAGAAAATCAAATATGTTCCATAAGTAAAAAAGTTCAAATATGTGTGTGTGTATGTGTGTGTGTGTTTATATTTATAAATATATAGAGCTGGTTTTGGAGTTGGACACTGGCTCAGTCCCTCTCTAATTCCAAGCCTGTTGTTAAGAGAAAAACCCAGAGTTTCTGTCTCATGTCAGGAGCCATGATATGGGACAGAAAGAAAAATGTATTTAGAAAACATCTTTACTTTTCTTCATATCTATTTTTGTCTTTATCATGCCTTTCATTGAATATATATGTCTGTATATGTCTATATAAATAATGTTTTTTCCATAATGAACAATGAATTTTCCTGCAGTAATCTTTGAAGTTTCCAGGAAGAAGATGGGGCCCTACAACGACAATTCCACCTGGTTGATATGACGCCATGATACTGATAGCGCTACTACAAGACCTGTTTTGGGTACCAGCTACACAAGACGGTTCCAACTTGGTTAGCTGAAATGGTGCACATCTTTTACAACATTCTGGCCAGACCTCCACAAAAATACTCAGAGACTGTTTGCAATCTTACCAGACATTGATCTTGAAATTTAACCATCATTTTACTCTCACAGGATCCCCTAGAAAGAACATTACCCCCATGACAGCTGGAAGTAATTCTAGAAGACAACATCCCCTCTCCCAGCACAGTTTGTCCTCAGGCTTAGGGACATCATTTAGGGGTTGATTATAATTGGTATACGGTTGAGGGTTGGGGGAGGAATTCTATGAGCTCAGGGATCTTTTGGGAAAAAAAAGAGATAATTGGATGATGGGATAATAGATTGGTATTTGTGAGTTATTGTTTATAGACAATCACATTGGTATAGATTCTTGTATATGGATACAAAGTTAAATTATATTGAATATTGTATGCATGCATGCTTCTACTTCTGTTTAAAACATTTTTATGTATTGACATATATATTTACCATATTTCAGTGTACATTTCTACCTCTGATCAAGATACTTCTACATTGTTTACATTTGGAGGTTATTGTCCTCACTTATTGCACAGTTGTTTATTGTCTTAGTCTTTAAGTTAGATAGGTATTAAGAATTCTAGATCAATAGTCATCTATGTTTGTCATATTTATAGTTAGACTAATCAGGTTCTTTTGATACATAGAGATTATATTCTGTATAATAGATAATCTTCAAAGAGCCTCTCCCACTGAGAGGCATAGCAGCAATGGCATGCCGAGAGCAAGGAGAAGGAAATGGTTTACCCCAAGAGTCAGCAACAGGAAAATGCATTGTCTGTAGAGAATTTCAAACCCACACCAAAGCCTATAAGGATCCCGTCTGCTTTCCATTTCCTTCCAAATGCAACCCCAGTCCTAGAGCGGGGACAAAACTCTGTGCCCTGCCAGGACAGATTGCTCTTTGTCCTTCATAACCTCTCAATGAAGAATCCATCTGCTTCGTTCATGACTATACCTCATGGCCCAACTACAAAATAGCTATTATAACTGATGTTTCCTGCAATCTTAACGAGCACGCTATAGCTCTCCCATGTGGACTTTCATGTTAAAGATATATCTTAACAGCGTGTGAGCACTGCTCCATACTACCCAGAGGTAAACTCTGCCAGAGTGCAGCTGAAGTTTGTGACTACTGCCCTGGAATGAAGATTTTCAAACAATGGCTCTGAAGACATATCAGTGGTAAGATATCCCAAGAATGCCATTTCATGACAGGACGGCAAGAAACACGACAAGGAAGATACCACCACTCCCCTCCAGGCTGTTTGCAAGCTGCAAAGCTCTGGCTCTTTTGGCACCCTCTTCTACGGCGCTAGACCCTGGCCTGAGACCCTTGTCTGGCCTGGCACTGGCCTAAGTCTTACATCCCTTGTCTCATCTAATGTCTCCAGTCCCCAATGCAGAAGTGCCACCAACGATGGAGCAAATGCTATTCTGTGTACTTAACATAGTTTTGGCTTCTTGAGGATGTGTGGTGACTTCACAGTAGAGGGGACTTCGTGGGGATAAGGATATTTATCAGGTCATGAAGGGGTCAGCTCCTACTTTTATTTTATTTCTGTCTAGTGATTGGGGTTAGTTAGGACCTGAATGAGTAAGGGCCAGGAGTACATCACATTTCTGCGGCCCTTACAGCATGGTTACTTCGAAGCTGTGGAAGGGAGTGGGGTGGTGTGTGTGTTTCTGCAGGAAGAACTTGCTAACAACTCTGTGAATTCACACTGACCCATGTACTTCCTGGATTCAAGCTAGTGAAGTCCAAGGAAATCTAGAGAGAAAACCTAGGCTAAAACAATGACCCATTCTTCCCCACCCAAAGGGAATTTGTAAAATTAATTAATTAAGTAACGTACAATAATGTGTAGGATTAATCTGATAATCTGATCTGCATTTAAAATACGGAAAGAAAACTCTGATGCAGTACAAATCTCCCCTTGGACTACTTGTCAGACATTAACCTTGGGTGTACAGTGCATTGTCGTTAACCTTGGTTTCATTGTGGACAGTAGCAGTGTTGCATTTGTAAAGCCATGGCTTGGATCTCTTTTTGAGTCACACTTTTCAATGGATCACTGCAGACACTTTTAATGTATTTCCTTAGGTTTCCTATTTCTCCAAAACATTCCCCCAAAAGTAATTAGTCTAAAAGCTACAAGTAGAAGAAAGGACGTGTGTGCTACCACTAGGCAAGGTTTAATCCCAGCTTTGCTGCTATATGGAGCATTACTGAACCATCTGGACCTCAGCCTCCTCCTCTATGAGCCATAGAAACAAATGTGTGGCATCAAATACATAATTAAGTGTAAAAGAAATAGTGCCAAGTGCTTGTAGATGCTCAGCTATACCCATTTCCTTGTCTGCCTCACTTACAGCCTGCCCCCTCAACCCAGTCCCGAAGATACAGAGTGGATTCTACTGGGAAAATCGGTCTGAATCTCCATGGCAATGGCTGATGCTGTGGATGGATATCTGTGGTTCTACAGAAGGATCATGATTGTCATGGACACATCTCAGTGACGTGAGGACCCTAGGACACATTCAGACTTTCCACATAAGAAGGTGTTCCTTAGAGTTAGATTTCTGTTTATATCCTTCACCCCAAACAGTTCTTGTGTTCCCCTAAATGTGAAAGCTAAAATACCCAGCTCATAGAGGATGTGGAAGGGGACTTACTAGGCCCTAAGAAGAGGGTTGGGAGTAGAGATGAGATGATTAATGAGTATAGAGATACAGCAGGATAAGAAAAATAATTCAATGTTCTACGACACAGTGCAGTAACTATTCAATAAATAACTACATATTTGAAAATACTAGAGAAAATGTTATATGTTCCCACCATAAGAAAGAGTAAACATGTGAGGTAATGTGTATAATAATTGCCTGGATTTGATCTGATCATTATACATTTTATACAGTACTATCACTGTCCCCATAAATACATACAATTATGATCCAACTTAAAACATGCATTTTTAAATTTTCTAACTAGACTCCTCATGGAAAATGGGAAAAGAAAGCATTAATATAAGGAGCAACAGTATCACTAGACCCTTTGGGGAATAGAGAGGTGATGATGAGAAATGCTTCGAACACTGTGCGGCCATAAATTTGATGGCTTGAATGAAATGGACCAACTCCTTAGGGAGGTGGTAAAAAAAAATGCCAAAACTCACAAGGGAAAAGCTCCTGGGCATTGTTGGTGCTGTCTGTGTTGTTGATGTTCTTGTTTGAAATGAGTGTATTGCCCAGCTGGTCTCTAATTTGTAAAAACTCCTGGCTAACATCAGGATTACAGGTGTATGCCATTGTGCCTGGCTAGAAATGATGCTGATAGTCCCGTGTCTATCCACACTCTTCCACTCAGATAATGACACTGATAGTCCCGAGTCTACACACACTTCCACTCAGATAATAACACTGATAGTCCCGAGTCTACACACACTTCCACTCAGATAATGACGCTGATAGTCCCGAGTCTACACACACTTCCACTCAGATAATAACACTGATAGTCCCGAGTCTACACACACTTCCACTCAGATAATGATGCTGATAGTCCTGAGTCTACACACATTCTTCCACTCAGATAGTGACGCTGATAGTCCCGAGTCTACACACATTCTTCCACTCAGATAATGATGCTGATAGTCCCGAGTCTATCCACACTCTTCCATCCAGGTAACTTAAGGAGGAAAACTGTCTGATTGCTTGGAAGAAGCTATAATTACTCCAGTTGCCAAGCTGTAAAATTCAGTGTAAGCAAGGAAAACTAAGGATTCATGTTCTTGTGAACATAGGTGTAAGTGCTCAACACGCCAGGTGTGGCGATGCACGCCTTTAATCCCAGCACTCAGGAGACAGACGCAGGTGGATCTCTGCGAGTTCATGGCCAGCCTGACAGAAAATATCCACAAATTAGAGCTAACAAGATTTTAAAGTACAGAATATTTTTCAAGTTTGCTAAACCAAAAGAAAGAATCCCTAACTTTTAAGAATAGACATAAGATTTTAAGAATAATTTATCAAGGAAAACATAAGAATAAATGGCAAAGAAACACACAAACTGATGCCTAACATCATCCACCATTAGAAAAACATAAAACACGATGAATAGCTACAAACTTGTTAAGGTGACTACTTTTTTAAAATTGATAATTCAGGCAATGAAAGTGAAGAAGCCGGATAACTAATAAACGATAACGGTAAAATAGTGTGGTTGCAATAGAGTACTTGGCAATTTTTACAGTTGAGTTTGCATTTACAGCAACACGAGCAAGCAGTCTTTATGTTATATATTTTACTCTAAAGATGTTTAGACTCTTGCTCAGTGGGTAAGAGTACTTTTTCCACAGACATGAAGACCTGAGCTTGGATCCCCATGCAAAAAGTGAGGTGTGATCTCATGCACACACCTGTAACCCAAGCACTATGTGAGGCTGAGACAGGAGACTGGCTGGTGCTTGTTGGAAGCCAGACTAGCTGTAGGTTCAGTAAGAAGCCATGTCTCAAAAGAATAAGGTTGAGGGTGACCGAGCGGGACACTGCATCCTCCTCCAGCCTATGCATGCATGTGCATGCACACAAAAATGAGGAAATCAAAATCATACATGAAAATGTATATAAGATAATACTCATGATATTAGGAAGTATAACCAATCCAAATGTCATTGAGTTTAGGAGTGGCTAAACAATGGTATAAGCAGTTAGTACACAGTCTTTCTCAGAAATAAAAGGAATGAACTGATGTACAAAGGCATTTAACCGGAAGACAGCAGACTCAGAAAGTATCACATGGCTTCATCTATTTGACATTCTGGAAAAATTGGAATCATAGAGACAGAAGAGAAATCAGTGGTTACCAGGGGCTAGGGGAACTGTTCTATATTATAACTATAGTAGTAGTCTATGAGATTATCAAAACTCAGAGCTATATCAAAAGAGTGTTGCATTTGAAGTCTGAAGAGATGGCTCGGGGTAAAGAGCACTTACTATTCCTCCAGAGTTGAGTTCACATCACCAATCTTGTGTGGTTTACAACCCCACAACCCACCCAGGAGATCCAATGCCTTCTCTGACTTCTGTGGTCACCAGCACACACATGGTACATACTCACCCAAACACACACACACACATACATGTGCGTGCATGTAAAAAAAATTTAAGTGGATTGAGTTTGCTCTATAGAAGTTAAAAGTAAAAGAAATCAGGATCTGGGTGTGACAGCCCACACCTTTAAACGCAACACTTTGGAGGCAGAGGCAGAGGCAGGTGGATCTCTGTTCACAGTCAGCCTGGTCTTCCAGGACAGCTAGGGCTGTTACACAGAGAGACCCTGCCTCAAAGAAACAACAGAATAAAACAAAAAAGAAAGAATCTGTAATAGCTAGATTAACATCAGAAAAACAAGCAGAAACATGAATATAAATTTCTTTCAAAAAGTTAAGGAAATTCATAAACACTCTACCAGACTGACCAAGGAAAAGACATTACTGACTCCAAGAGCAAAAGGAGAATCATATTACAGACCCTACAGCTATTAGAATATAGTATGGAGGGGCTGGAGAGATGGCTAAGCAGTTAGGAACACCAAATACTAGCTGTTCTTGCAGAAGACCTAGGTTTGGTTCCCAGTACCTACATGGTGGATCACAGTCATCTGTAACTCTGGTTACAAAGGATCTGATGGCCTATTCTGCTGTAGAATAATCCTCTTGTACACTGTAAAGATTTGTCACTTGAGTTGGTTTAATAAAATGCTGATTGGCCAGTGGCCAGACAGGAAGTATAAGGAGGGTGACTAGACTAAGGATGATGGGAAGGAGAAGGGTGGAATGAGGAGAAGCCAGATAGACTTGGAGAGAGAGAGATGGGCACACTGCACTGAGAAAAGGTACCACCATGTGGCAGAGCATAAATAAGGAATGTGGGTTAACTTGATGTAAGAGCTAGTTAATAATAAGCCTGAGCTATTGGTCGAACACTTATAAGTACTATTAAGCTTCTGTGTGGTAATGTGGGAAGTAGCTGCTGGGTATTTGGGACTGAGCTGCTCCAAGACAGGAAACTTCTGCCTATACTCTTCTGACCTCTGCAGGTACCAGGCATGCACATGGTGCACATACATTTACAAAGACAAACACTCATAAACATAAAAATAGTTAAAATATGTAATAGGGAACTATAGAAACCTATGACCTAGATAAAATTAACAAATTCATTGAAAACCTCAAATAGCCTAAGCTGGCACCTACCCATAAATAACTTGAGTATCTCCTTATCTGCTAGAGATACTGAACTGGTTGCAAAGGAAGGGATTTGGAGCAGCAAGAGTAACCTTCACAAAGAAAAACACCAAGCCTAGGTGGCTTCGCTGGTGAAATCTGCCCAAGTTCCACAGAAGAAAGATTAATTCTACTCAAGATCATATAACAATCACAAGCAAAGGCAACACTCTCCAGATCATTCAACTATGTCACAATTTCAAAAGCACCAAGTGGGGAGTGTTGCCACCATTACTTACAAGGCTCCTAAATCAAAGTCATTGCCCAAGAATTCTTCCAGCAAACTCGTATCCAGGGCTGGGTTCTCCAGAGTACCACTGGCTCCCTGAGCTGCAAAGGGAAATGGAAAATCATGAGACCCATGACTGTTTCATGACTGCTTGACAGGCAGATACCCAGACTTACAAGACAAACAAACAACACAGTGCATTTCCTGGGAATGTAGTCTTTATTCCATTTAAATACCTCCTTCAGAAATCTCTTCAGATCACCCTTTCCAGGAAGACTTCCAGCTGACTAAGGCTGGGGTAGTGCTCTTTTATTAGCCCCTGTGAGGCTGACCACTTGCTTTGTGTACCTGAAAAACCTCTCTTCCTTCCCTCCCCATTTTTACCCTCCCCCTCTCTCTGCTTCTCCTTCCCTATACCCTCTCCTTTAAGGAGACGTCTGTGTATTTCTTATTTTATTCATGAAGATCCAAGGCATAAAAGAAGCAACAACCATTTGTTAGGTAAATAAGCAAATAACGGATGAATACATGAATGGATGGATGGATACATACAAGACTGGCTTGTTGATTGGCTTGACCAATATAAGTTCAATGCATTCTTTACATTTTTGTTAGCTTTCCTAAAATATAATACTTCTGCCCTTCTCCCTGACTTACAAATGAAAAAAAAAATTAGTTCTCACTGATTATAGCAAATATTATTAGAATTTTAAAAAAATCTAAAATGCAATGTAAAAATAAGTCTCATAAGGAAGACAAAAACATTCTGTGGATTGGTGAGACAGCTCAGCAGGCCAAAAGGAGCTTTCTGTGTGAGCCTGACCACCTGAGCTAGATCCCTGGAAACTATGGAGCGAGGAGGGAAACATTGTCTTTTAACTGCCATACACACCCACCTGCCTTCACACACATACATCATACATACACAGTAACTAATAAAATAAACACTTTGCCAGCAGTTAAAATCATTTTATACTTAGCAAACTCAAGAGAAAAAAAATGGCCAGAGCATCAAAAGGACGGTTGGCTAAAATAAAACATAAAACTAATTGTTCTTATATAAAGAATGCCAATTAACATTCAGATGAATACAGTGAATACATTGAAAATAACTGGTGTGGGAAGCCCTTCTGTCTATGTGCTGCTTTTATTTATTTATTTATTTTTGGAAGACAAGAAACATGTAAGAAAAGTTTATTTGCAAAACACCAACCAGAGAAGGGATTATAATCTAGAATATTCCAAGTAGATTTAAAACTCAGTGATAATAAAAAAGATAACATAATCATAAAATTAGAAAAAACACCCTCGTCAAAGAAAATATAGACAAAAGAAAAGCACATGAAAAGACATTCAAGCACATTTCCCCGGGAATCTGCATTCTAATAACACTGCTGCACAAGTATCAGAATGTTCAGACTTTCAAACCTAGAATAAAGACACCAAATGCCTGTGACAATACTGAACAGCATGAGGTCTCATTCATTTCTTACTAAAATAAAAATGTTAGAGATACACTGAAAAACAGCTTAGCTCTTTCTCACAAAACTAACACTATTAGCTATTTTTCTATTTTTATAATAATATATCATGACCACAGAAACTTACAGAAAGGAGATTTTACTTTGATTTGTAATTCTATAACATTAAAACCCATTCTGATAGCAAACACATGGAATCTAGATCATTGCCACAGTTCACAGATGGAGCCGTAAGGGAGAAGAAAAGAGAGGTAACTGGAAAAGATCCAAATCCTGAAAGTTTCAAAGTCTGTCCCTACTGACATACTTCCTCCAGGAAAGTCATACCTCCTCAACCTCCAGAAACAGGAAAAATTAACAGGAGACCAGCCCTTCAAATGCTAGAGATATGGGGAGCACCTCACTGAAATAACCTTATGACCCAGCTTTTACTATGGATTGCACAATCATGTTTCCCAAAGAAAAGGAAATTACATATCCACATGAAAATCTGTACAAATGGGATTCTAGCAGATATATCCACAACTGTCAAAACTTGGAAGAAGCCATGATGCACTTCATTGAGGAGTGGATAAACTACAGTAACACATGACACTGGTATCTAGTACCAAATGAAATGAGCTATGAAACCATGAAAACCTGGCACAAGGGAATCTCCCAGGAATCTAAAAGGATGATACTAGCTAAGACACAAGCAATAGCAGACACGTGGCCTGAACTGGCCATCTCTTGTGACTGATGGAAACAGTTGCAGAGACCCACAGCCAAACATTAGGCTGAGCTCCAGGAATTCTGCTGAAGAGAGGGAGGGAGGATTGTAAGAGCCAGAGGGGACAAGGACGTCACAAGAAAACCCACAGAATCAACTAACCTGGGCTTCTAGGAACTCACAGAGTCTGAACCAACAACCAGGGAGACTGAATGGGACTCAGCTAGACATTCTGCATATATGTTATAGAGTTGTATAGCTTGGTCCTCTTGTGGGACTCCTAACAGTGGGACAGGGGCTGTCTCTGGTTCTTTTTTTTTTAAGATTTATTTATTATGTATACAACATTCCTTCCATGTATGCTTGCATGCCAGAAGAGGGCACCAGATCTCATTATAGATGGCTGTGAACCACCATGTGGTTGCTGGGAATTGAACTCAGGACCTCTGGAAGAGCAGTCAGTGCTCTTAACTTCTGAGCCATCTCTCCAGCCCCCTGTCTCTGGTTCTTTCACTGACTTTTGAGACCCTACTCCTGATATAGGGTTGTCTTGCCCAGCCTTAATACACGGGGAGGTGCTGAATCTTTCTGCAATTTGATATGCCATGTTTTGTTGATACTGATGGAAGACCTACCCTTTCCTAAACAGAAACAGGAGGAGTGGATTGGGGGGGGTGGGAACAGAGAGAGGTGGGGGGAAGGGCTGGGAAGAGAGAGGGGAAACTGCAGCCGGGATGATAATTAATTAATTAATTTTAAAACATTTTCTTCCTAGCTGGATGTAGTGGTGCACTCCAAAGGCAGAGGCAGGAGGATCTCTGTGAGCTCAAGGCCAACCTGGTCTATACAGTGAGCTCCAGGACAGTCAGAACTACATAGAGAGACCCTGTCTGAAACAAACAACTGAAATATCTATTCTTTAGAGGAACAAATATACAAAACAATGCAGAAAAAAAAGTAAGAGCTATATGCATGGACACCTTGAAGAGACATAAGCTACAAGAGATAAAGCAATAGTATTAAAATATATGCAGCTTTACTGCATGGCAAACTATAAACTTTGACATTAGTTATTCAATGAACACTAGGAAGAGAACACGATGGCTGGGCATCTGGGGAAACAATCTCAATCTCTGCCTTGCTTCAACATCAAATTCCAGAGCGGTCAACCATAGCCACATGAGAATAAAATCAGGGAAAACATGTGACCATAGTCATGTATGATCATGAACATATGAGTATAGTTCTTATGATCCTGAGTCAGACCAGGTTTTTTAACCATGTCATGAAAACCAGAACAATAAAGAAATACAAGAGTGAATTTTTCTTTATAAAAGTGATAAAAATTATCATTTTGTGTAATGAACATATACTGGTAATTTTTTAAAAAATAATTTTATATAGTTTTGAGGAGGAAAGAATTTTTAACATTTTTAAAAATAATTAAAAACCTGTGGAGAAGTAAGAAAGTAAAGGAACTCAGAAATACACTTCACCCAAATTCATGGATATTAACATTATACTACTGCCTTAGTTTCTCTCTCTCTGTCTCTCTATCGATCACTCATTCTCATTCTCCTCATACACACACATATACATTCATACATATATATATATATCATACACACACATATAAAGACATTTATCTTTAAAAACTAAAGCAAACAAAATTACACACATCTTCTTATCAGGCCTTTCTCAGCCCTTAAGCATGCAGCCTTGTACCAGGTATTTCAGTGAACACTCCTAAGTATAAAAACATTATTTTCACAACTACAATTCACTTATGAGAATCAGGAAGTTCAACATTGATACAAGTTTTTAATATAGCTTCCATTCCTATTCAAATTAATATTAATATAGCTTCTGTTCCTATTCAGATTTTACCTATTACCCCTGTATGTTATCTATAGTAATGTTTTCTCTTGCCCAGCATCCAGTCCATTTAGCTGTCAGAACTTTTGATATTTATGTTTTTGAAAGGACTAGCTAGTTGTTTTGTGAATTGACTAAGGAGAAGTAATATAAGCAATAGAAGTTGGAAGTTTGGACAGTGAGATGATCTGTCATAATGCTGGCTGATATCTCAGAGCCTGTCTTTCTATTTTTACTAGTCAAACTTTTGTCACTATAGCTAACGACTTGGGACAAGCTAACTTTATAAAGGGATATGGTTTGTTTGTTCATAATTTTAGACTTGCAATGGCTTGGCACTGGTGCCAACACGGTTCTGTGACAGCTTTCTTGGGGGCAGAGTCCCTTTCTGTCAAGGGATATGAGAAGGGCCACACATATCCAGGTCTGTATGTCCAGTTTCTGTTCCTTTTCTTACCAAGTCACAAAAGACCAATCATGGGCCCCACCCTAATGGCATTTTCTAGCCTTTCACTTTCCAGGGGCCTCAACTTGAACTACCATAGATGGATTAAATCTCCAGCTTTGCAATTCTTTTAGCAAGTATATTTGGAATAACAAACCATAGCACTACTTAAATCTGAGCCAGTTAGAAAAAAATTAGTTTGGGCTAGAGAAATAGCTCAGAGGTTAAGCACACTGGTTGCTCTCCCAGAGGTCCTGAGTTCAACTCCCAGCAACCACATGGTGGCTCACAACCATCTGTAATGAGATTTGATGCCTTCTTCTGGCCTGCGGGCATACATGCCAGAACACTGGGTACAGAATAAATGAATAAATCTTTAAAAGTAAGAAGAAAGAACAAAATTAGTTCAATGTATTAGTGAGTTTTTAACCCTCATTTCTTGGCCTTGAAAGAGTTCTTTAAAACTGGTATTTCTAACAGGATAGAAAAATATCTGAAATTCTGTAGTCCCTCTAGTTGCCATCAATACTTTTGTTGTATTAAGTTCAAGTAAAATTAATATATGTAATATTTATTAGCCAAATATTGTGCTGCACAGCTGTAAGCCCCAAAGTGTAGGATGCAGAGGCAATGTATGTGTGAGGCCAGCCTGGGCTACAGAATTAAATGCACCTTTTGAAAAAATATTGATTTTATTAAAAATTTATTCTATCTGTTCATTTCTCATTCTCTCTATAGATATTCAGGGAGGTAAAAACATGTATATTACTATTAACATTGGCTTAATTATAGAATTTAAGATAATGTTTCATTATTCAGAAACAGCTATTTTATTCTTTGGAACAATTTGTTGTACAACTTTGCATACAATGTTATTTTCAAGGCAATTTTAAAGCCAAGTTGCCAGAATTCTCAAAAAGAAAGTCAAAGTCTAAAATTACTTGCAGCCTTGGAATAAACAGAACTTCCATTCATTTTTATTTCCAGGCTGGCCGTGTAGAAAGCGTCATGGCGGTCAAGCATGGGGGAGCACACCTTTAAACCTAGCACTCCGGGGGCAGAGGAGGGCAGACCTCTCTGAGACTGAGATCAGCCTGCACTACATAGCGAGACTTGCCTCAAAACAACACGTAAATAAACTAACAAACACATCAGTAAAGAAATGGAGAGATGACTCTGAGGTTAAGAGTGCTGGCTGCTCTGGCAGAGGATGCAAGTGCAGTTCCCAGTAATCAATCATCTGGGTGGGTGGCCCACAGCGGCCTGCAACTATAGCTGAAGGGGATGCGACGCCCTCTTCTGGTCTCTATGGGCACCTACAAAAAGGGGGCACGCGCTCACACAAACACAAACACACCGAAATAAAAATAATAAAATAAACCATAAATAAAACAGCATCACAGACCATGCATTTAAAGTGTGAACATAACCGCTTCACTAGTTTCATAGTTCTGAATATAAAGCATGATGATTTGAATTAGACCGTCCCCTATGCGCTCGGATATTTGAACGTTTGGTCCCCTGTTGTGGCGCTGTTTGGGGAGGTCCAGGAAATGTGACCTTATTGTAGGAAGTGCGCCACTGAAACTGAAGGGTTTGATATATTTCGTGGGTTCTTTTCCCAGGCGTGGTTTAGATGTGCAGTTCTTCGGCTCTTACCCATACCAATATCTTTTACATTTTTGTGCTGGCTTCACAATAGGAATGTGAAGGCTTCTCTTTGTGTGTTCTGGAATCAACACACCAGTGGAGCAGAAACACAACCAACTCGATTTAGAGGCACGTGGTTAAGAGTCAACGGGTGGGACATGTCACAGACATTTCCTGCATTTATTGGGGAAAGAGATCCCTAAAATCTTTGCTGCTCCAAAATAGTACCATGGCCTTTAGACTTTCACTTGACTTTGAAGAAAGGCTAGGGTACAGACTGCAGCACGAATCACATTCTCTTCCATTGATTCAACAAGTGTCTGCTAAGTGCCTGCCATATGCCAGGCACTGTGCAATGTGGTGGAGATACGGAAGCAAAAAAGGAAGCAAGAACCTTCCACGGGGACCAGTAAGATGGCTTGACAGATAAAGGCACTTGCCACCAAGCCTGATGACTTGACTTTAATCCCCAGAGAATACATGGTTAGAAGGGAGAAGTATCTCCTTCCTGCAAGTTGTCCTCTGCCCTCCACCTGCATTCTGTGATGTATGTACACACACACACACACACACACACACACAAATGTATATGTGCAAGTGCACGAAGAGCAAAAAGAGAAAGAAACAGGAACCTTCCGGGTGTCTCCCTAAGCAAAGGTAGGCTACGACAGCCACAACGCAGAGAAGCAGTGCAGAGGACAGTCAGTCAGTGATGTAAGTGTAACAGGACAGTGTGACAAGCCACCTTCCAGGACATTCTTCTGATTTTGAAGCCTCTCTGAGGCAGAAGCCAGCTATGCAGACTTCAAGGAGGGAGCATGCTGGGTAGAAGGAGTGGCAAGAACAAGAGCAAGGGGGTTGCGCTGTGCCGAGTTGGAAGCGGATCCTCTCAGGGAACAGAGCATAGAAATGGAGGGATGATGACATCAAGGCTACAGAAATCTTTGGAAAGAGATGCGCTGTGCTTCATACACACCTTCAAAGGTCCTTTTGACTGCTTTATGCAAAGGGACTTTAAGGGAAGAAGAACAGTGGGGAGATGCACTTGGACGCGACTGCAGCTTTCCAAAGACCATCAGAATTCAAACCTTTCACTCTGCGCTTGGCTGAATGCCATACCTTACCTTCCTTGTGTCCATGAATCTTTATCTCGGTCCTGGGCTGTGGTTGTCAGTACTACCTGACTTACAAAGATTGGGATTGCTGGCAGAGGCAGAGGATTCTGTGCTTTGAGAGGTGCGAATAGTAGGGGGTGGTGAGAGCGATATCAAGAGTCAAGCCAGAAGGCTGGGGAAGTAGTTTGGTTGGTAGAGTGCTCTTCTAGCCCACTCAAAGCCCAGGGTTTGCGTCCCAGTGCTGTTTAAACCAGGCATGGAAGTAAATGCTTGCGATCCTAGCATTTGGGCAGTAGAGACAGGAGGGGGAATGTACATTTAAAGCCATCCTCATCTAGAAAGTGAGTTTGAGGCCAGGTTGGGTTATAGGAAACTTCGTGTTAAGGTAGGTCTGGGTTGGCTCCCTCTTGTCACTTACACACTGTGAGCGACTCTGGAGAAGCGGGCTCAGCTGCCTCCGACAGCAATGGCAACCTACCGCTGAGAGGACTTGCTGCTTCTCCTGCTTCGCTGGGCTCTGGACAAGCCAAGTGCTAAGCAAAGCAGATGGAAGGAGAAATCTGTTTGGTTTCACATGGAAGCTCCTGCTGGTGTCCCATCTGCTTTATAAGACACCCATCCCCTAACACGCATGCACACACACACACACACACACACACACACACACACACACACAGGAGGTGGTAATAGCGTCTCTATTCCTGAAGATTTGACCAGCACCCCACTCGCTCTTTACTGTCCTGCTCCCCTTCCCAGATGGACACAGAAGACGGGCCCTGCCTGACAAGGCTTAGCCAAGTGCCATAATGAACTACAGAGAGATGATCCCTGCTGTAGCCAGCTTTCTCTAGGACTCCAGATCACATCTGTGCTTCCCAGACCCAGAGGAAATAACTCAACAAGATAAATTCATAGTGTCAGATAAAACTGTTTCAGGAGGTTTTACACACAGAGAGCAACTCTCAGATGGCTCTTAAAACCAATCTTGGGCTTTTAAAAATAATCACTTTGCTCTAAATGTCTTAAACACTTGCTTAGAGCACCCAGCTCGCATATCCCTCCTCCCATCGGGCAGCTCATTTGCATCCTGGGGTCCACTTGCTTCTGCACGTAAGGCTTCAAGGCCAAGAGCGCCAGCCAAGGTCCTACTCACAGGTGGAAGAAAGTGCGTCAATCTTCTGGGAGCGTCAGGGAAGTTGTGCCTTGGCAGAGTGTGCAAATGAGGCAGGAAGCAGATAACAGATGTGTCAGAGAGTAAGAACCACACCCACTATGGGGCTCCCCACCAGCTCTGCACGTCTGATTTTAATGGAGTGGCAAGTACGTGTTGTGTGTCTGCTCTTTCTACTCAACTCTAGATCATGAACGACCTCTCACTGTACAGCCCCTAAGCATCTAGAACAGTGGTTCTCAACCTGTGGGTCATGACCCCTTTGAGGGTCATATATCAGATACCCTGTGCATTTGCATTATGATTTATAAAAGTAGCAAAATTACAGTCATGAACTAGCAAGACAAATATTTTGATAGTTGGGGGGGGTCACCACAACATGAAGTATTAAAAAGTCGCAGCATCGAGACTGAGAACCACTGATCTAGAACATGACCAGGGGTATGGTAGTTATTCAATAAATATTAAGTTCACTGCATAAACAAAGGCCTGGATGAGTCATTGTAATTATTGTTAGTAGAAATATGAATATGTGCTCCCACAGGCTTCCTTGGTGGACCTCCACAGTGGGGCCAGCAGCCTCTTCCACTAGTAGGCCTCTGCCACCACGATGGACTACATCCCCGTATCAAAGTGACGTGTGCCATTGATCATGGAGACACGAAAGTAACTGATCCAATCATACATGGTAGAGCTTTTGCAGAGAGACGACAAACATAACATTTGAAGAGAGAAGTGATATGATCATGTGTATGACTTTGAAGGTCCTTCAGCCTACAGTTGGGAGACTGGCCTGCTTCATTTCCCTATCAATAAAAGACAGGAATGGCCCTACTTCATGGAGCTGTGAGAATTAAATGAGATAATACACACAAAGCGCTTAGAGCAGCTACCAGCTCAGCAAGCGCTACCTTGTATGGTTACCATCAGTTTCTCTGCTCTAGAAGTTAACAGGCCAGTGAGAAAGAATAAACATAAAGACGCCATAGCAACATCTGTAACACCTGCGGTATGGTAGTTAGCTATTCAATAAATAGTAAGAATGCGTGTAAGGCATTATGGGATACCTAAGTGACTCAGCTGGGTGAAATGGTGTCAGGAAAGGCTTTGAGAACAGGGGTCAATAGGTTGCAACTGTCAGCAAGAGAAGGTTCTGGGCTATTGGATGTCACGTGACTCTGATCTGGTTCAGTGGAAACAGAGTCCAGAAAATAGGAGAATGTGCAACAGGGTGAAGAAGCCAATGAGTATATACTGTTGTCTCTTATCCCAAGATCATAGTTAGCTACATTGAGTTACTACTTAAAACTGGCCACGGTAAGAATGTCTATGCCATCAAAATGCTACAAATCAGGGCTGATCATCTTTTCCTCATAGAGAAATATAAATATCTGTAGAGACAAATATAATAAAGCCACTGGATTTTGTGACTGGTCTGATGGAGTGTAGCTGAATCCTCAGCCCTATCTCGTCACACTAGTGTCTTGAGACTAAAGCGAGACCAGGGTGAGAAACCTGGGAAATAAGTTCAAGCCTCAAGCAACTGTCCTGCTGGTCATCCCTCACTTTCTTGCTGACTTAGGTTTGGGTGTGAAGTGTTTCCTACAGGCCCGTGTTTGGATGCTTGGTCCCAAGCTAGTGGTATTGGCTGGGAAGGTTGTAGAGCCTTGTGATGTAAGGCCTAGCTGACAGACAGAGACCACTAAGAGTGGACTTTGAGGGTCCCAGTCCTGCTCCGCTTCTCGTCCCGTCTCTGCTTCTTGGTCAGCCATAAGGTGAACAAGCTGCAAGTTCCTGCCGCTTTCTGGACCAAGCCACAGTGCCGGCTGCCACTGCCATGCAGGGGTGTATTCCCTAAACACTGAGAGTCATAGTAGGATCTCCCCATCTTTATATGGCTCCTACCAGGAATTCTGTCCCTGAGATAAGAAGAGTAACTAGTACAGAAGTGAGCAGCCGGACAACGCACCCAAGAAAAGTGCACTCTTGTCCCAAATTCCTGAGGATTTTCCGGTTTCCTTATATAGCTATCTAAGATTGATCTAGCCAGAATCTAATCAGCTTTGCCCAGCATAGATAACAGGACCCATTGTTAAAGACAGTGACTAAATGAGCTCTCTCTGGACTTTAACACAGTATGACTGATAATTGAGAGATAAAATGAAAATAAACCTTTATTCAATTTGCACATTGTACAACAGGGGCAACCTCCATGTGGGTTTCTATAATGCTCTCAGATGCACTGTTCCAGGTGGACTATTGAACACTTGACCTCTGAGTTTTCTGAGAGCAAGAGACAGCAGAGAGCCCATGCATGCCCGTTAAGAACAAGCTCTACAGGACTCGACCTTTCCTATATGTCAGCCTAATGGCAGATGAGGAAACCGGATGGACAGGAACATCTGGATTTCAACTGGACACTTCACAGATTTGCTCATTCTTTCATCCGGCATTAGATGATTATCCAGTGAGAGACTGTGTACCAGACGCTGGAGATACAATAGGGGCAACATCACCTGTAAGGCAAGAAAAAGCCTAGCAGCCAAGTAAGAAAACAGTCAGAGACAACAATGTGACATGTCACACTCAACGAGACATCAGAGAAGACCTTCTAACCCAGTGGAAAGGTGGTAGACAGGTCAGAGGCAGGTGACTAACTGACAGAAAATGGCTTTCGCGGCAGTTCTCAACCTGTGGTTCACAACCCCTTTGGGATCAAATGACCCTTTCACAGAGTCACCTAAGACCAGCAGAAAACACTGATATTTACATCATGACTCATAATGATAGCAAAATTACAGTTATGAAGTAACGACGAAAGTAATTTTATGGTTGGGGGGGTCACTATAACATGAGGAACTGTATTAAAGGGTCGTATAAAAAGACGCTGCTCCTATCCTTGTTAACAATGCCACTTGTGACTTGGATAAATATAGAACGGCAAATTATCCGAGTGTCAGAATGTGAAGGAGGCAGGTGCGCACGGAGCCTGAGAAGGTCCCAGTCTGGCCTTGACTGCCTAGTGGCTGTTCTGACAGGATGCAATCAGTGAGCTAAGCACGTGGCTTGGGCTTCGCTTGGGGATGAATAGATGACCAAGGTATGAGTCCCCTAGCATGTCACAATGAGGAAGTATTGATAAAGCTAAATGCAGGGCTGTGGCCACAAGATCATTGACTATGAAAATAGGGCAGTGAGGTCCTTGTTCCTCAACACACAGGTTGCCTCTTGATGATGTGAGACCCGTGCCTGTTTCTGTTGCTGTAATAAACACCATGGCCAACAACAACTTAGGGGAGGAAAGGGTTAATGTGGCTTACAGTGTACAGTCCATCATTAAGGGAAGACTAGTGCAGGAACTCAAGACAGAAACTCACAGGCCGGAACTGAAGCAAAGACCACAAAGGAGTGCCGCTTACTAGATTTTCCTACCTCTGGCTTGTTCAGCTACCTTTCCTATGTAGCCCAGGCTCACTGCCTGGGGATGGCACCACCCATTGTGGATGAGGCCTTCCTTCATTAATTAGTAAGTAGGAAAATCCCTCACAGATCTGGCCACAGGACAGTCTGATCTGGACAGTTCTTCAGTGGCGTTTCCCTCTCCCCAGGAAATGCTGTATTTATGTCAAAGTGAAAGTTGAAGCTAAACTATGGCAAGGGCCCTTTGAGAGAAAGGTGGCACCTGGCAGAATACCTAAGGAGGGTTCAGGAAGAGCAGACTCTCCAGGTGCGCCATTTGAGAGCCAGCTAACCAGAAAAGGAAAGTTTGGTAAACTCCAGACATACGTACCATCACCATGTTAGTCAATTCGCAAGTATGTCTTAATATTTAATCCTAGCAGCAAGCTTACTTTATCGCATCACTTTTTATGAACCCCATTTTTTTTCAGAGATGCAGTCTTAGTCGTTGCAACGGACCAGGTGTATCTTACTGTCACATACTGTATGTTTACGTCCTATAGAATCATACAAAATCATAGCAGGATATAAGGTTGGTGAAACACTACTAAGGGTCAATAAAAACAGTCATGGTCCTAATCAAACTTAAGCGAATTGTTAAATTCGTATTAAAGTGACTTTGTACTTCAGTGAATGAAAACATTTCCCCTTTATGACGATGCTATGGCTTCAGAGAATTGCAGTTGCTGAATTATGAAGACAAGGAAGTTGTGGGGGGAGGGAGAGAAAACCGGTTAACGGCAGTTGCAATCCATGTGACAGAGCTGGCTCAGAGACTCCCTTCTCAGATTCGAGAGTTCTCTGACCATGACTAGGCAGATGAGGCTGATGGGAGCAGGGAAGGGGCAGAGCATGTCTGTGGATGGTACTGACCACATATACTCTACAAATGCTGCAAGTGTCCTCGGTGTTGACACCATTGAAGTTCCACAGGAGCTTGTCTTTTATTGCTTTCCACAAACACGGAATGCATTTGGAGTAACTAGAAAAGGATTGAGGGTTAACGCCGCCCTTGTGTTATTTGTCCCCCTCTTACTGAATAAAGTGTAAGTTCACATGGGATTCATAGCAGGAAGGGAACGCGATCTACTGCATTTTGATCTATAACTATTTTGGTCGAATCATTTCAGTGTCTTCACCAATAGGCGATTAAAATCACACTACTTTTAAATGAACAGTTTGAAATAGAAATTAAGCGAGAGTCATTCTCTTTTCTGGGAGTTTGCTAATCTGCTCTTCCAGTAGTTTGGGATCCTTACAGCTAGCCTTACTACATATGAATTAAACTTTCATTTTTTTTTCAGTAAACACATTACCATTAATGTGTAGTTGAGTAAATAAGGCACTTGAAAGGTTAAAACTAAACGCAACTGATTGCATGTTAATCAATATTAGTTTCAACTGTCATTGATAAATTTGGGGAACATACAGTGATAAAAAATTTAAGTGGCACAGGAAGACATGAAAATAATCTCATTGTTTTATAATGCAACATTTTATATTGTTATTCTCATTTGATCTATTAGAATGTTGAATTTTGCAGACCAGCAAGATGGTTCAATGCGAGCCTGGCAGCCTGAGTCCTATCACCCCAGAACTCACAAAAAACTGAAAGGAGACAATTGACTACACAAAGTTATCTCCTGACCTCCACACACACAAAGTGGCGCTTGCACCCACACCCACATCATACACACACATGTGCATGCACACACACATATAAACACCAGGATGTCTGAAAAAAAAGCCACATGGAAACTTAATGTTCTATAAGCTTACCTAAAGATATATAAATAATATCTGGAGAGATGGGTTCAAGGTTAAGAGCACGGGCTGCTCTTCCAGAGGACCCAGGTTTGACTTCCATAGTGGCTCACAACCATCTGTAACTCCAGTTCTAGGGAACACTATGCTCTTTTCTGACCTCCACCAGCATTTTATGAACATGGTATGCGAGATACTCATTCATTTAAAACAAAAATAAAAACAGAAGACATATTAGGTAGAGATAGATAGATGGATAGATAGATAGATAGATAGATAGATAGATAGATAGATAGATAGATAGATAGATAGATAGATAGATAGATAGATAGACAGATAGACAGGTAGGTAGGTAGGTAGGTAGGTAGGTAGGTAGGTAGGTAGGTAGGTAGGTAGAATCGAATTACATCATGTTTCCTCAGGAACCATAGACTAACAGAAACCCCAGTAACAGAAACCCCAGTTCCAGACCATATAAAACCTCTCTTTGAAGTCAGGAGAATCCAAGAGACTCTCAAACAACATAGGCAATTTCCACTGCCCTTGGTTGCCTCTTAGAACTTAACTGTTACTGAAGATATCACGCACCTCAGACACAGGATGTGGAGGAATTGAGCCGGGCCTGATCTGGAAGCTTCCTTCTTGAGGACTAGATCTCAGAAGGTGCTGTGCAAGCCTCCAAGAGAGAAAAGCAACTGATAGTCCGACCCAGCTGTAAAGCCTCTGAACTACAATAATGACCAGTCCCGTAAGGTATGCTCAATGGTGCAATAGTGGCATTTTTGTCTTGGGAATAACCAACATCTGTCTAATTAAGGTCTGCTCAACAGAGGGAATTCATTTCTCGGTCTATAAACCTAGCCAGCTACCCATGGCTGGAGAGATCGCAGAACCCAGAGGAGAACCCACTACTGCCATTTTCCTAAACCAATGCAATTTCTAACTGTATTCTAAATACCTATCCTTCTACCCACATACAAGTGTGGCTCCCATCCTCATCCAAGAAGCTTCCCTTTGCAGCAGAGGGAGACTCTGACAGATACCCACGACTGCTGAAAATGCAGGGAATAAATGACCATGAAATGCCAAGCCCCACCCAATACATCCACAATACAATACCTAGCCTCTAAGAGTCAGGGGAACTTGTGTAAGTGGAGGCAGGGAAGAGCGTTAGAGCCAGAGGACCAGGATGCCTGCTGCTAGAAGCATCTTCTATATGTGACAGGGAAGCAGCACCCAGGAAGTCTCCACAAGACCTACACAATGACAGTTACCCATGCAGTGACCCCCTCACCAGATGAAGGGCTACAGGCAATCAGTGGTTGCAGACAGAAGGAGAATCAGTTTTCTCCAGCAACAAAATCCCTGATTGGTTTTCCAATCCAAAGCAGTCAGACCTAAATACATGAACATATGATCGACACTCGATGAACTCAATATAAATATATATACATATATGCATGCATATGTGTATTGTGTGATTATTCTGTTAATGTGTACTTTTATATGTAAATACTTATATTAACATATTTTTCACATTTTATGTAAACTGTGGGTAGATAAGATAACTCAGGTGCTGGCTTCCAGGCCTGATGACCAGAGTTCAGCCCCCCAGGACTCACATAGCTGTTCTGTGCATTCCCTCTGTGCCCACAGTAACACACACAACGAATGCAAAGAGAAATTTGATTTGTAAGTCGTCTTCCTCGCAGAGTTGAGTTAGGACCAAGGGGCGCATAGGGATGAAAGTCTGCAAGCAAGCATGGCAGAACTGGAAAAGTGGAAAGGAAACACTCAAGATGGACTGATGGACTGGGAACAGACTGCCAGAGAAAGTAAAACAGGGGCACACAGATCTTTGTTCTTTTCCACAGAAGGCTGTCAGAGACAGAGAAATCCTTGGTGCTGTTCCGAAGATCTGATCTCACCACCGTGTTCAGCTTTTCAGATCCCTGGGCGGCAGACTTCTGCCTTGTTTTCTAGACAAGGCAAACAGAGACAGTAGTTCAAACGCTGCTTAATGCACTCTAGTTAGCACATGTGGATAATATATGGATATGCATATTTACATTTTCTTATATAAACATATATTTATATATGTGTTGTATAGACAACACATATGGTAATAAAATAACAGATTTCTTTTTGTCTAGATTTCTTATTTTTCCCTTTGTTGTTGTTGTTGTTGTTTATTTTTGAGATTTTCAAAGTCTCTCTCTCTCTTCTGGTTAAACAGGACCAACCCATTCCTAACAGACAGCACTCACTGCCACATTTACACACAAACCCTTCTGAAGGCCATTTGTTCTCAGCAACCGTCGGGAATTATAGGAGCTTTAGCATCCTTTCTGTCTCTTCCTGCATGAATGATATTTTATGGGACTTCTTGGTAGATTTGTTTCAAAGTAATAACCTTTCTAACTCCACAAGAAAGGAAGAAGAGGACCATTGTCCCCACTCGGCACCTGTAGTACTACTCCACTTTTATAAAATGCATCCAAGACAAAGAGCAGCCAGACTTCAGGAAGAACAGTCTAATCTGCTTTGGTGCTACTTTAATATGGGTGAATAGAGAAATAGCCGCATCATCCCTATTAAAATTTTACACTCAAGGGCTCTGAAAATACACTGTCCTGAAGTTCTTTGTAAAACTTTAAATAGTGGTATATTCTTTGGGGATTTCCAAAGCCTTACCTACTGAAAAACAACAGAAATGATTAAATATTTTGATCTCATGTAAGGACGTTGGTTACATTGATCAATTATGACTCTTAAAAGCCAGCTCTCCAAAACCCTGTCGAGTCTGGCTGAATAACCTGACTGAAGCTGTTGATTATCAAGGTCCACAAGTGTGTAGCAATGCTTTCTGTGCAGGAAGCACACCTCTACCTTCCCTCAAGACAAGTGCTGGATAAAAGCACCAGGCCTCAGAGTGAGAGCATCTCAGAACATGAGTAACATGCTACCTCACCTTAAAATGAACTTGTAGTCTCTCAACTCCAGACTTCTTCTATGTTCACACTCTGTATAAATAGCAGACAATGCTTTAGTCTATGTAATAACAGCAAAATAATAACACTGTATTCCTTTCAGGCTTGAGTCTATCTCTTACACAAAAATGCCAGCTAAGTCCTTTAAGAAACAGGATGTTCTGTCCTTTCTAAACTATGCTGATTTCATGACAAATATGGAAAAGTTGAACCTTTCGTAGTAAAAGGAAATACTCAGTACTTTGTCCTTTGTTGCTTAGCAATCAAGGGCTATAAATGGATTTTATGATTATAAAGGCTTGATAACTAATATGAGCGTGTAAAAGTTATTGTAACTCCCTGGAGACAGGAGAATTTCCTTGAAAAAGAAATATATGGGTCTGTGTATAATCTTAGATTCATTCTTGTCTCAAAATAAATAAAATAAGCACTTGAGTTTTTCACAGTTGCAGTATAATAAGGATCAATAACTACTATTTATTCCCCCATTTCAGCATTTCATCATTAATCCTTACAACACTGTACAGTAAAGTAGGTGCTACTATTCCCACTGCTCTAAAAGACTAAGTCAGTAACCAAGTTAAATAAGTCAACAACAGAGAAGCAAAAGAGCCAGGGTTCAAAGCCAGGCTGGCGCACATGAAAGTAAAGGCTTCAGAGAGAATCTTAGGAAATGTATTTCTCAGCTCCCAATACTTAAAGCTTTGAGAGCCTTGGACTGCAAAGGTGACATTAACTCCAGCTACAAAATATTACAAACATGTTTCTTTCCATTGCTATACACTACGTTCGTTTCTTTTATTGCCATTACCAGGGTAACAAATCCTGGAGTATCATCTTGCTGGTCTTGTCTTCAGTCTGGCTACCCTAGATGCCAAGGGCAAGAGTCAATATGTACTTTTAAACTTCAGGGCAGATCCAGCTATGTAGATTCCCCTGCAGGGTGTTGGTACAAGACGAGCAGCACAATGGGTCAGTACTGATGTTCCCATGTTTGTGTTAGAGGTCGTTTTCTTCTTTCTTTAGTTCTGTAGCTACTTGCTCTGTAAGAATAGTCCATTGCCTTATAACCATGGTGCAGGAGCTGGGCTTCGATAGGTGGCTGGAAAGCACCAACTACTTGTATTCCACAATAATTTTATACACAAACTATAAAAAAAAACCAGCTGGATGCCTTAGCAGGAGCCATGAGTTCTACAACCACTGCTATAGATATCCACAACAAGCCTTCAGGAGTCAGACAGACGTCTGTGCAAATCCAAGCTCTGATATCTAATAACACAGCACATAATATCCTGCATGAATCTCTTCCCTGGATTGTAAACTGGTGATGGCAATGTTACCTGTTCACTGCGTTGGTTGCGGTAGAAATTAATACAGGGCTGGAAATGTCGATCAGTGGGAGACCGTTTGTCTCTTGTGTGTGAGATCTTGGGTTTGATTCCCAGAACAGCACGTTGTACCACAGAATCAAACATTCTCTAAATGACAATGATTTTTGTGTCTGATCATAGCCTGCTTCAGGAAACTACAGGAATAATTTTTCTTAAACTTAATAATACTGCTTTATTGGATAATAACTGTTTGCCAGGCATGATGACATATGTCCCAGTCTGCTTTCCGTTGCTGTGATAAATGCCATGACCAAAAGCAACTCTGGAGGAAAAGGTGTCTTGGTTTACACTCAGGTGGCAGTCCATCACTGAGGGAGATCAGGGCAGGAACACAAACAGAAGCAAAGGGAGAAACCACGGAGGCAATCGGCTCCACCTGGTCTGCTCAACCTCCTTTCTTCCACAGCCTGGGCCTGTCTGCCCATGCATGGCACCACCCAGCACCCTCCTACATTAATTGGTGATTAAGAAAATGCCCACAGGTCAACCCGCTTCTCCCAAGTATGTCCAGGTTTGTGTCAAGTTGACAAAAAGCATAGTTGTATGATACTCATCTATCAGTAATTAAGAAAATACCCCCACAGTCATGGCCACAGGCCAATATGATGGAGGCACTTCCTCAGCGGAGACTCCCTCAGGGAACTCTGGGCTGTGTCAAGCAGACAGCTAACCCTAACTAGGACATATTTGTACATATTTGATCTTACTCATTTCTGGGCCCCTCTTACAGTGCATTGCGCAAGCCCTTCGTAGAGGAGGGAGGTGACTAATTTGTCAGCAGCACTTCAGTGCAAAAGAAGCGCTATCTGACCCCAGAACAATCCAGAAATAAGCCTGTGCTCTGACTGATGCACCTCACCACCGCATGCAAATGAAAACATGGAGCTCAAAGCCAATACATGTCTTATAAAGACATCCAGCTCCAGGGCGGAGGGGAACGGCCTGCTGCAGCTTCAGATGGGAAAAGCCACTGTGCTCAGAGAGCCCCACAGCCATCCCATACCCCAAGCCTAGTGCCTAACAGTGTTTTCCAATGCCAGCTCTCTCTTACTCAGGGCTATTGCTTCCACTCCATCTGATGATTGACACCTCCCAGTGACTTTCAGTGCTGATCCTGATTCTCAGGCCACCTTTTAACCCTGTTTGAGTTTCAGTTTGGACCTCTTAGCCGTGAACTTTGGTTTCTAGCCCCTTCCACCCCAGGTAGCACCTCCACCATGTTTTCTACCCTGAATACCATACCGCCTCCATTACCTGTCTGCCCAGAGAATGACTTTTAAGGAAACAGAACCCATCATGCAGGGAGAGAACCAACTTCTGAAAGTTGTCCTGACTTCCACATGTGAGCTGTGGGTCACACACAACACAATAAAAATTGTAAAGATAAAATCTCTGGCTGAGCATGTGAACCCCAGTGACCCCAACACTCAAGAGGCTGAGGCAGAAGCTTAAGTTTGAGGCCAGCCTGACCTACCTAGTGAGACTCAGGCAGAGAGGAGAGAGACTTCCAAACAAAGGAAGTTGAGCTGCAGCTAAAAGATACTTCTGAGGTTGAAGCAACCCAAATGAATAGATAATTAGGAAGAGTCATTAAGAGTTACAACCCTGCTTCTAGTTTGAGAGGTGCTAATTTGAATGTGAGTCCCTCCAGCATTCAAGCGTTGCTGTGTGATAGCCTTCAGAAGTGTTGCCATGTGATAGCCCTCAGAAATGGGCCTTTAGGATGTGAGGAGGTCAGGAGGGCTTTATCCCTCAGGATGAGACTAAGACTCCTTTTTATTATTAGTGTATGTTTTGGCTTATTATGGGTGTTTTGACTGCATGTATGTCTGTGTACCACTAGCGTGCCTGGTGTCCATGAAGGGCAGAAGAAGACACCAGACTCAATGGAACTGTAGTTACAGATGATTGTGAGCCACTGTGTGAATCCTGGGAACTGAGCCCAGTCCTCTAGAAAAGCATTCAGGCTTCTTAACTGCTAAGCTACTGATACCAGCCCAGGTATCAGAAAGATCTCCTGCAGTAATCATCCAGCTTGCTTCTCTTGCCTTTCTGCCTTCTGCCACACGAGGAAACAAAGGGCACCCGCACCAGACAAGAGATGCCAGACTCTAATCTTTGAGGCTGTCAAGCCTCCAGAACTGTGATACATGAACGTACATCTTTCATAAGTTTCCCAGTCGCCAGTGCTGTGTTATCACACACACGGAGCAGCAAAAGTTTTGGGGAAGTGAAGAGTACGCAGGAGCCAGTGCAGTCTGAATGAGGAGCTGGGATGTCCAGCTTGCATGGGAACATTCAGGAGCTGCCCACACAGGTCCTTATCAATGTCTTGGGCTGTGCTAAGAAGTGGGAACCCCTGGGTAAGCTTGTGACACTCAAATAGTTGTGCTTCGGAAGCAGGTATCTGGAACAGACATGAAGGAGGCTAAATGATTTCAAGGGAGTGAGAGGACCAAGCTAGATGAGAGCCAGAGGCAAGGATACCATGGACGTAACTAGGAGAGTGTGTGCATGAGTAAACAGAAGGTGACTGTGGTAGGCCAGGCTACTCTCAGAGAACCCGGGCTAAAGACTTCCAATGGACTCTAGCAATTGGAAGAAATTCCAGAATAAATGGGTGCAGAAGCCAGATCACAGTGTGCCAGAACTGAAGGGGAGATGAGAAGTGAAGACAGTGGGTGTTTATGAGAGACTGGTGATGAAACGGGAGAGGTAGGTGGATGTTGGAAGTAGAAACAGCATTGAAAGAGGAAATCCAGATAGCTCATCACTTGCCACCAGGCCTAACTACCTGCGTTCTTTCTATCCTTATGACCCACACTGTGGGGGAGAGAATTGACCTGCAAAGTTCTCTAGTCTCTACAAGCATGCTGTAGCATGCTCCCACATATAGATAAATAGATGGACAAATGGATAGATAGATAGATAGATAGATAGATAGATAGATAGATAGATAGATAGATAGATAGATAGATGATAGATAGATAGATAGATGATAGATGATAAATAGATGATTGATAGATAGATAGGCAGACAGACAGACAGACAGATAGATAGATGATAAATAGATAGTAGGTAGGTAGATAGATAGATAGATAGATAGATAGATAGATAGATAGATAGATAGATAGATAGATAGATAGTGGTAGTTTGAAAGAAAATGGCTCCCAAAGGGAGTGGCATTATTAGGAGGTGTGGCCTTGTTGGAGGAAGTGTGTCACTGTAGAGGCGGGCTTTTAGGTCTCAGATATGCTCACGTCATGCCTGGAGAGACAGATCATTTCCTGTTGCCTTTGGATCAAGAAGTAAGGACTCTCAGCTCCAGAACCATGTCTGCATGTAGGCTGCTTCCCACTATAATGAAAATGGGCTAAATCTCTGAAGTGTAATCCTGCAGCAGGCTCAGTGGCACCTTACCCCTTCTACATCTGAGCTCTTGAGCTGGGGGCTTTCTTGTAAATATGACCATTCACAAATACACATTTCAAACCCCCCCCATGGAATTATATCCCAGGCTCTGGACTTGGAGTAACTTTTTCTAGATCAAAAAAATGCAAATCAACATGGGGCAACTGGAAGGATGCAGATCAGCAGATGGGTTTAGAGCAGTGGTTCTCACCCTTCCTAATGTTGCAACCTTTTTTTAAAAAAAAAAAAGATTTATTTATTTATTATGTATACAGCATTCTGCCTGCATGTATGTCTGTAGGCCAGAAGAGGGCACCAGGTCTCATTATGGATGGTTGTGAGCCACCATGTGGTTGCTGGGAACTGAACTCAGGACCTCTGGAAGAACAGCTAGTGCTCTTAACCTCTGAGCCATCTCTCCAGCCCCCAACCTTTTAATATGCTTCCTCATGTGCTGACTCCATCTATAGAAATGTTTTCATTGCTACTTCATAACTATAATCTTGCTACTATTATGAATCGTAATGTAAATATTTTTGGAGATAAAGGCTTGTCGAAGGGATTGCTACCCACAGGTTGATTTAGAGTAAAACGATCCTCCCCCACACCCAAACTTTGTAGCAGGTAACCTAACAATATCAATATGCCAACAATTCTACTTTATGGAGAAGCATCCAAAGTATATAACTGGGGACTTGGGAGTATTTTTCAACACGTTTTATGAAGGTTAGGACCTAGAACAAGCCTCCATGTATAGGAAGGGACAGTAGAATTATAGATCATCTCAAACAAAGGTGGGTTCTCTTGCACGTGTGCCTCAGGCTTGCAAGTGAGAGAAGCCCTTTTCTTGTTTTTCATTTTTGCTTCCAGAATTCTCCACCATGCCTGGCTGCAGGTCATATGTCACATGGCAAATGACTAGCCTACCTCCTGTTAGTGGCATCAACCAAATTCTGGCTCATTTTTCCGTTTCTTTGGAGAGTCTCCACTTTCTCTCTTCTGTTCTCCAATGCCATAATTGCTGATGGCTTTGATATCACCCTTGGAGCCTAAAGCAACTCACCCCTAGCTGTTCTGACCTCCAGATATTCTCACCACCAGCTGTTCTCACCTCTAGTTCTTCTCACCACCAGCTGTTCTCATCCCTAGTTCTTCTCACCTCCAGCTGTTCTCACCCCT